>VWZN01000235.1:192916-203611 GCA_013396955.1 Regulus satrapa
CCATCCCATCCCATCCCATCCCATCCCATCCCATCCCAAATGAACTCTTAAAATATTCAATGATATTTTCACAGCTGTTTTTATAGGAAGTTTTTTCCTTGCACATAATTTTTTAACCTGCTCTGTCACGGAGAAGAAACTTTCTGGAATTCTCACAGATGAGAAATAATTTTGAGATATCCTATGAACAACTGGATTGTTTTTCAGGTGGTTTTTTGTCCCACAGAGATATGATTTGAACCCTACACCCACCACACAATGAATAATCTCATGGAAGTTTTGAAGCTGATTTTTTTATCTAGGATAGTGAAAATCAAAGGATTTTTATCATTTCACCTTTTTTTTTTTTGTGTTTGTCTCTATATGGAAACAAAAACAGCATCTCCACTGCAAAACAACTGCTAGAACAGGCACCAAAAGTATTTTCACACTTGGAGATTCATGTTCATATATGATTCTGCTGTGGTAAATAGATTGGGATAAACACATTCATTCCACACAAACCCAGTTTTTGCTGGGTTTATATGAAGTTTATTTTGCAAAGAATGACAAATGTTTCAGTGAGGATACCCGGGCATTGTTAATACTGATATTGAGGCAGTTTTCTGTTTGAAATATGAACATTATTTTGATTTCACTGGCTGTAGATGGTTGGATTAGTGCTATAAGTGTATTTTTAGTATTTATTTCAGTGCTTGCTTTTCAAACTCTCCAATGCAAGGGGGGATTCAGCACCTGTGATTTATGTCACAGAATTGTCTTGTAAGTTCATTAGGGCATTTGAATTCTCATTAAAAAGATATATTTTGGTTTTAAATTTATTCTTTTATATGAAAAAGTGTTCTGGCTGATACCTTGTTGGATTTTGGAGACATCACTCACCAAATAACATCCTTCTACAAAATTCCCTTTTCCTAAAAATTCCTTTACCTAATGTCTCACCGTTACGGCTCACACGGTGCCGTGAAATTTAAACCTGAAAATTTAACCAAAAGCCAAATCCCACGCCCATTGAAAGACTTTTTTTCCCAAATTAGGACATAAATACCCTTGTGCATACTCCTGTTCATCAAATCCTTCTTGCTAACGAACGTCTCTCTCCTTTTTACTTTTCCATGAAGCATTTTTGAGCTGAAGACATCTTTTTGTGTGAATAACCTGCCCCGAGCTGTGCCCTTAGGATTCCATTTTATGGTTTCTCTCCTGCAATCCACGCTGGAATCACCAATTCCTGCCCTGCTACGATCACAGAAGTGATGATATTGTCCTTACAGTGGAAAATGGAGGTTAATACAAACGATGCTCTAATTCCAACTCCGAGCCTGGTTGGCACAGGGTTGATTTCCTTGGCTCCTGGCCTAATCTTGTTATGTTGTTTTTAACTATGAAGAGAGTGGGTTTTAAGATCTCCAGCAGTGCAAATGAGATGAGGGAGTTGTAAAGAGCTTAAAGAATCACAAAAGTGTAACTCCTCCAAAACAAACCACGGCGTGGACGCGGGGGGAGCAAAAACTTTACCTGAACATCCCTCGGTGCGATGAGGACACTCCCAAAAAAACCAATTTCTGGGGCTGTGAAATAAATCCTGTGGAGTCTTGTAGTGCTCCCTAATTGCACGGTAGGACAGAGGTGTAAAGCATTAATAATATGGTGTATTTTTTATTTGGAAAAGGGTAATTATACTCTAAATGCTCAAGAATCCATTTTGACAAATCTATGTAACTTTATTCTAGTGCAGCCTCTGCTTGGGAAAACTCTTTATAGCATTAATTTCCATGAGTTCTAAGACATTTGTACCAAATTTATTGCTGTCTTTGACTGCTGACAAAGGGGATTAAGACATTTTAATCTTTAGGTGTTTGTTTTATTTGAGAAACAGTTATGGTGCCCCAATATACAATAATATAACATGTGTAAAATAAAACAGAGGGAAGAAATCTTAGCAAAACCCCTCCTGATTTTATGTAACCTAGTTCAGGTTTCTTTGAATAACAGAAATTCTGGTTTTGTGAGTTACCAATATCTTCATAATTATGTTGAGGTGTGTAAAATGTGGAAGTAATCCGAATTTTAGAATATTTTTTCCTCTGGTTATAATGTGTGTTTGGGGGGTTTTTTCTTTAATTTTCATGCGATTCATTTCATGAACATATAGACCCAGACATTGCATATACACAAAGTTGGTTTTTTTTCAAATTTTCCCTTTTTTTTTTTCCTTTAAGAATTAATTAATGCTCATTAATGCTCAACTTCACTTCCAATCATTCTTCTTGATAAGAATGAAGGCCAGTGGTAAATCAAATTTTACTTCTCTCTGTATAAAAAAAATTGTCTGCAGAGCTGGAAAGCAGAACATTTCTACAGGCAGACTTTCTTTTGTGTGGGGAAAATAATATAAAATATTTGCATCAGTCTTGTTCACATCTTCAGGGGTTGGAGTGAAATTTTTTATTCAAGTGCTTGACCTCATCTTGGAGCATCTTTAAGTGTTCAGTGTGTTGGTAAACATATTCTGCCTTAATTCTTTTTATTTCCTTGTAATGATTTTCACTTTCAACAATGATTCTTTGGAATTCCTTGGGTCTCCTGATCCAACTGGCATGGAATGGATTTAAGGTGATTCCATGCAACACTTTTACAAATTCAGGGAACTGATGAAACCTGCACTTATGACCAAACAAGATCACCCCATAATTTATAATTTGGCAGATTCCCCTGCACTATCCCTTTATCTCTTTGTGGGAAGGATCGAGTCTCTTCCTGGGTAGGTTTCCAGCAGAAGAAGCAAATCTTTGTTGGTGAGAGGGGCTGCATTTCCTGGGAATTCCTGGCGGATTTTGACCCAGGAAGGCACCGAGAAGCAGGAGGATCCAGGAGGAGGAAAAGTAGGTCAGTGGAAACGATCCCTGAGACTGCTCAAGGAGGAGAATTGGGATTTCAGCCCTGATCACTTCACACTGGATAACCTTGGGAAGGAAAGTAAGCCAGGCAGGGTAAAAATACCTCTGCTGCTGTGTGCAGCTCAGGAGCCGACAGGAGCATTCCCAGGAGCCACGGGAAAGGGACTGAGCTGCCCAAACCCCAAACTGACTTGGGAACAGCACAGTGACCCTCTCTGAGCTGCCCAAACCCCAAACTGACTTGGGAACAGCACAGTGACCCTCTCTGAGCTGCCCAAACCCCAAACTTGGGAACAGCACAGTGACCCTCTCTGAGCTGCCCAAATCCCAAACTTGGGAACAGCACAGTGACCCTCCCTGAGCTGCCCAAATCCCAAACTTGGGAACAGCACAGTGATCCCCTCTGAGCTGCCAGAATCCCAAATTGAGTTGGGAACAGCACAGTGACCCTCTCTGAGCTGCCCAAATCCCAAACTGAGTTGGGAACAGCACAGTGTCCCTCTCTGCCCTCCATTGCTTAGCCAAGATCATACCAGAGTCTCTTTTCCAAGCTAATTTTGGCAATCAGGAACTACTTTCTGCTGAAATTCCTGTTGTTTTTCCACAAGGAGAGGCTTGTGTTGCTGCTGCTATCCAAGGGGGAGAACGCCTGCACTGTGTGTTCCTGCTGTGTCCATCCCTTTCCTCTGTCAAAATACTGAGCTTTTTCTCTGCCTGCCTTTTTACCTTTTCCTTCTGTCACTCCTACAGTTTATTTTAAACTTTAATTTATACGGAGCTCCTGCTTTCTCTATCAATATCACATCATTATTCTTACCTGATTCTCTTGATAATTTGTTTGCACTGGAATTCTTGGCAGTGAACTAAGAATTTCATTGTCTACCTACTCTCTTTTCTCTTGGAGAGTATAATAGAGTGGGAGGGAGAAGCCTCATGGTAATATTTTTATATTTGAAATGTAGCCACACTTTATATGCTCCTACACATGGTGCTACTTATAGCTAATGAAACAAGTCTCATCTTGTGGTCTAGAGCTTTTCTATTTTGGACTATTTTGTGCTAATTCTACTCATTTCACCTCCCTCTGATTAATGCTGCTCCTCTTCTCCTCGTCTGCCTCCGTGGGATTATTTAGGAAGGGACTCTTAGCACTGCCTGGGAAGCGCAGCAAAACCCCCAAAAATGAGGAAGAGCAAGTGGAATTAATGGGGTGGGGCCACCTCAGTGTCCCACCGAAGTGAGCTGGAGGAGAATGGATCCTCTGGAAGCACAAAACTGATGCAGCCAGCGGGTTTTGGGACATGGGGACACAGAGCTTACCATGAGGCGTTTGGAATCTCAGAGTTCCCACAATCTCTCCTGGAATAAATCCAGTACAACTGGATTCAAATCCAGTGCACCTGGTTCCAAGTCAGTGGAAATCTGAGGAGAAGAAAACCCACTGTATCTGCTGATCAATGGCTAATTTAATATTATAATGCTATTTTTCGTTATGCATTTTTATAAGCTGCTTCAAGTAAACAATGATAGCATACAGAGCAAGTAAAGAGAATTTTAAAGTAGGTTATCATTGGCAGAACTGATTTTTTTAAATCCCTGTGTCAGTTATAAAAGGAAAAGGATACTTTTACGAGACACTTTGTTTAGTATAAAATAAAGATTTTTAAATGCCACATTTCCCTTTTTCACATCGCTCGTCTCCTGCCTTAGAGATTATTTGTTCTGCTGGGAAAAAAACTCTATTTTGAAATAAGTTTACTCCACGCTTTCCTTCTTCCAGAAACTCTTTCAGCCTATTTTTAGGTTGCTTAGATTTCAAAGCAAACTGGGAGTGCTTTGATAACATTTAAGGATTTCACCTCACCTGAATTCAGAAGCCACAGCAACAGAAACCTGCTGTGCTCCTTATCTCAGGCAATTTTGATAAAAAACCACAATGTCCCCTGATCTGCACAGATATTGGCAAGCCAACTCCAAATCCAGTGCCTAATTACAAAGTAATTTATTGGGAACAGTCAGGGAAGCATTTAAAAAATGCTCATTACAGACCAAATAAAATATATTTGACTCAGCTGTTTTCAGCTGTGATTTCTGCTTAAAATGGGTGAATAGAAGAGGAAAAGAAAATTTCAATTCTGAAAATGTACTGCTGGTAGACAGAAATGCTCAGCTTGAATTTTTTTGCCATATCTTAATACTTACAGTCTTTTAGACACATTAAAAATTTATTTAATGGTTGGGCAAGAGAAGATTTTGAAATTAATTTAAGCTGGTTCATTTGAATCCCATTTCCTGATCACAACTGCAAATTAATAAACTTTTATGATCAATTTTATTACTTAAGTGACTCTACTATCTTGGAGACTTGTTAAATCCTGACTATTGGTTTTGATAAACGTGAAAATAAATAATTTTGGTGTCTAAATGTATTTACACTCATCAGACATCCTTCATGAGAACAGTCACAGTAAAATTGATCGAAACTTAATGGTTTCTGTGAGAACACTTTAAATAAATCCTGGTCAACTGTCAGTAAATTTAGTTCTGATTCCCTTCTTTTTTTCTCTTGCTTATTTTTTTTCCTCTAATTTCATTATCATAAATAAATCTTAATTTCCTCTAACATATGTACCAATCTGGAATAAACCCCTCTGTGCATTTTCAAAGTTTACTTCAGTTTATGGATTTGAACTGTTCAGGGATTTTTGAGTCTTTCATGTCTTGATTTAAAAACACCAATTATTATTTTTTTTCCCCAACTCTAAGAAAGCTTTTTTTTTTTTTTTCCTCAAGTAGTTTATCAAGAAAAATCTTCTTTGGAATGAAAAGAAGTTATAATATACTGAAAAAAAAAAAATCCAGTTTTGGCTGTGAGTTATGCAGAAGGAAAGAATAACAATGAAAAACTCAGAGCAAAGCTTCACATTGGGTTTCTTAAGGCAGTTCTGTCAAATGGCTGAGGTGAAAGTGAATAATTGTCCAGGAATGAATGTTGAATAAATTGAATATTGGAATGTATTGATTCTCATGGGAACCTGGATCTTTGTGACAGGGCTGGATCGACCTGGGAAGTCGTGTGGCAGAGAGGTTGTGGCAGGTCTGAGGAGAATAAAGGTGGCACTGCAGACACCTCCAGCCAGGCAGAGATCTTTGAAGCCAATCACTCAGCCAAACCCCAAAATTTACCTTATTATGGGCTGCATCTGTGCAATCTGAACTCTCCCCCTGGTTCTGCTCCCAGCACAGTCCCAGTGGAATTTCTCCAGAGCGCCGCAGGGTGTGCCCTGGCCTTGGTCAGCTCATCATTCCTGCAGGAATGGTTCTGCTCCTCACCTCTCACCTTCCAGCTCTGTGCTAAAGCCCATCCCAGCTGTTTGATTTTGCAGAGGCTGGAAACAGAGGCTATCTCACCGTAGTGCCACGCTCAGCTGCCCAGACCCACGCTCCAGTCCTCTCCAGCCCCGAGAGCAGCATCCCAGGATCATCCAGCGTGGAAAGGATCTCCCAGAGCAGCGAGCCTGACCTGGATCAGTCCCATTTTCAGCCATTCCTTGCTCACCCAGAGGTGGGGACTCCCGCACCTCCCAGTTCTGAGCACCTTTTCCAGGCTGCACTGGGATCCTGGTGTTTCTCAGGCTGCTTTGGGCTCCTCTGAGCAGCTGCACAGCATTGGGGACCTGCCCTGCTCGCCGTGTCACACAAAGCCAGGACTCCATCAGAGGCTGGCGTGTCCCTCTGAGCAGCTTTGGGCTAAATAAAAGTATGGCAAGGCAGATCCAGTGGGTTCTGCTGGGAATGCCCAGTGCCAGCTTTGGGAAACCTGTGTGAAACTCGGCCCAATTCAGAGTTCTGCTCATTTCAGTCATCTCTGCTCCTCTTTCTGAGCAAAATACATTCAGCACTCAACCCAAGCAGCATTTTGGATGTTTACGACTTGTTTAGCAAACCAATTTCCAATTCCCAATTTCCTTGCTTGGCCCTGCTGCTCTCTCCAGAGGTTTTGGGATCCCTGGAGTCAGGAGGGGGCAAATCCATTCGTTCTGCCTTTCCTGGGGCACAGCTGTTCCAGCTTGCTGCTCCTTTTTGCCTGTCTGAGATCTCCTTAGGCCCAGGAGCTGATTTACTGCCCCGTGTGCTCCCTGTGGTATTTCTCCATCAGGAATTTGTACCCGGGGTGAGGCCTTCTCACTGCTCAGAGTTTACCTGGCTGGAGCTGCTGCTTTTCCCTAGTTACAGATAAGGGCAACATCCCTCTCGTGTGTGACAGAGAATCTTTTTATAACTTTCTATACCATAAAAAGTCCTTTTACAACTCAGACTTTTTTTTTTTTATGAGAGACCTTTGGACCAGCATATCACATGACAGTGCTGTTAGTCACTTGTGAGTGTTGCTTTTTCCCCTGTATTTATAAAAGACACAACTTTTAACCATGTTTTTAGCTGCGATTATAATTTGCTTTTTAACTGTGAGTCTGATTTTCAGCAAAGCTGTGGTTTATTTAAACACAGCCCCGTGGTCTTGCAAAGCTTAGACAGTAACTTGAGATGTCACAGCAAGCACACACAGTGATCAAAATTATGGAGCAACTGCTCTGTGAGGAGAGATTGAATCCTTTAGGATTTTTCCACTGTGCAGCGAGAACACGAAATGCAGAATTATGGAGGGAGCCTCTGAATTCATGAATAGTGTGGGAAAGGTGCACAGAACATCATTTTTCATCCTTTTTCATATACAAGAAACAGGCAGTATGCAAACGTGGAGTGTTCTTAAATAGCACGGAATTAAATTTTGGAATGCGCTGCTGCAGGAGATTGCGGAGGCCAAAAGCATGAATAGATTTTTAAATCACCATCAGTGGCTATTGAAGTGAAACAAAAACCCTAAAAACACACACAAAACCACTCCTCAGGGTACAGACTCCTGTTCAGGAAGATCCTAAAGGGCTGATTGCAGGAGCTGGAGGTGTTACAGGCCTTGGTGACATCCCCAGCCAGGAGAATGGGGTGATGAACATTATTCAGCCCCAATTAGGGGATCTTGTCAGGGCCATATTCACTTCGTGGTTTCTCTTTGCTGGCATCACTAGACCCATTTAGAAATGGAATTTCATTGCTGTCAGTCCATAGAGCAAACCTTGGTCTTCAGCTCAGGGGTTTTAGTCTCACTTTAAGCCATTTTTTGCCTCCTTAACAGAATCCAAAGGGAAAGGACCCCAAAGCAGCAGCAGAACTGGGAGAGATCAGAGACACAAACAGCACTGCAGAATTAATCCTGTGGCTTCCTTCTCACAGTTCCTCATTATCCTGGGAGGGAATGCCATGGCAGGGGCTCACACCTCTGATTTTCCTGTTTTCTTATGGATTGTGCTTCCCTGTCCATGACACCAGGCATGGAGAAGCCCCCCCTTGATGGAATTTGCCAACAGGCAAATTGAAATGGGCAATGAAATCCACACTTCAACTGAACTCCCCCAGCACCGCTGCCAAAAATAACAGAGATAACAGGTGGAGGGAGAGCTGGGATGTGGAGCCAAATGTTCCACAGGCATCCTTTGTTTTTTGGGTTTTTTTTTTCAGTGAGAGGGAATTTTTCCAGGCAATCCCAGCCCCGGAACACTCGTGGTGCTGGGAGTGACTTGTCCAGTCCTTTTCATCCCTGGAGTTTTCCCGATTGTGCAAACTCTGGCTCACTCTGGGGATGCTGAAGTTCACCACCTTTGGCACCGAGAGCAGAGGTTGGGTAACAGCTCAAGCTGAGCTTCTGCTGCCCTGAAATTACTGGGGAATCCATTCTCTCCATCCATTAATGCTGAAATCTGCCATTGCTTGGCTGGTGGGAGTTTAATAATCCATAAGCTCTCTGCAACCCCTGATTTTTAACAATAATACAAACAATTTCCAGTGTTTGCTTAAAATTTGTGGCAAATTCAGTATTTTTCTATTGGTTTATGCACTTCTGCTGCTGACATCCACATGCTTCAGGATCCATCCTGGAAATGGATTGACAGAAACATTTGCTTCGTGTCTTAATTACTTTCTCATGTCAGAGTCTTGTAGGTTAAGGGTGGTGGCTGAACTCGTGTTTGCTCTGTCCATACACTCTATCACATGTATTTCACAAGACTTCTCCATTTTTCAGAATATTAAAAAAATATTGTCAAGGCTTTGGGCCTGAAGAAATCCTATAAACCAGGATTAAAATCCCTGCTTTTGAGGAGAGGTTTTGATATATCCTTGGGCTTACACTGCAGCTTTTGCTGCCAGTCCAAATTCAATGAAAAACCTGCTTTTTTTTTTCATACAGAATTACACCAAATGATTTGCCGTAAATATGCACTTTCTTTGCCTCTAGGCAAGAAATTAAGTCTCATTATCCTAAAACTTAAGAAAATAAGATAGTCGCCCAGTGTCTTTCTCATGAGATCTTCAAATGGGAAGAGTTTTTGGAGAAAAGATTCCAAAGGCTGCTGCAGGAATGTTGCAGGAGATTCTATTCCCTGCTAAGTGATTTTTGGCTGCTGTGTCTGAATAATCAATCCAGGGTCATTGATACAATTTTGAATTCAGAGGTGGGAGATTTAAGTTTCAATTTTCCTGCCTGTCCATGCTTTTTGTTACTTCCAAACATTTTAGCAGAGGAACTTTTACACCTGCTGGCATTGCACACTCCTTGGGTTTGCTCCCTGTAGTCCTTTACTAATCTCCCTCTTCTATCTGAATTTTTTCAGCTGATGCAACCTATGTTCTCTTCCATGAAATGTCTGTCAATTTTTAAAAAAATGACCTATTTAGGATCACTAAAATTGATAATTGTTAGATACAGAATGCAAACAGTTAAATAGGAAAACGTCTTTGATCCATTGAGAGTCAGCATGATCCTTATAAGCTATTATTTTATAATATAAATATTCCAGATTATTAAACAAGTGTTAAGAATAGGATATGAAGTTAAGGACTCTCTTTTCATATAAGAAAATCAAAGTTCAGGGCTTCAGTTTTGGGATTCCAAAGCGATTTTGTTTTCCAAAGTAAATTTTTTCCAAAGATAGCAATCGAGGAAATGGCCTCAAGTTGTGCCAGGGAAGGTTTAAATTGGATATTAGGAAAAATTCCTTCAAGGAAAGGGTTGTAAAACATTGGAACAGGGAATTAGGGAATTCCACTCAGGGAAGTGGTGAAATCCCATCCCTGGAAGTGTTCAGAAAATGTGTGGATGTGGCTCTTGAGGACACGGATTGACACTGGTGATGGAGGGATTTATCTCACAGGTGACATCAACAATCTCAAAGGTTTGATCTCAACAATTCCATGATTCCACCTTAGAGCCACTGAGCCAGAGTTCCAGTGGGATTCACCTTGACAAAATACTGGAGGGGTTTCCTTCCAGCCTCCATCCTACTCAGCTCCACCAATGCCACTTAAATAGTTCCCAGCACAGGTACAAATTAAACATTTCACAGTTTTCATACTGAAATGTAGCCGGAGAATGCAGGAATTCAGTGACAAACGTGACCTGGTGATGTACTGAAATGACAAATGGGTGTGTATGGAGCAGAGCGGGGAACTGATCACACTGATCTGCAGCCAGAGCTGCTGCTGTGCAGGTTTTAAACCTTCAGTGGCTTCATACAATGATTTCAGGTGAGAGAGATGGTTGGAGAGGCTCCTGTGAGATCTCTGAACCTTTGCAGTGATCTCCAGGTTGGATTTTGGGAGCTGCTCCTGTCTCAGTTCTCTGAACCTTTGCAGTGACCTCCAGGCTGGATTTTGGGAGCTGCTCCTGTGAGATCTCTGA
>VWZN01000235.1:203840-229373 GCA_013396955.1 Regulus satrapa
CTGTGAGATCTCTCTGAGCCATTGCTGTGATCCCCGGGCGATATTTGGAGAGGCTCCTGTGTGAGATCTCTGAACCTTTGCAGTGATCTCCAGGCTGGATTTTGGGAGCTGCTCCTGTGAGATCTCTGAGCCATTGCAGTGATCTCCAGGCTGGATTTTGGGAGCTGCTCCTGTCTCAGTTCTCTGAGCCATTGCAGTGATCTCCAGGCTGGATTTTGGGAGCTGCTCCTGTCTCAGCTCCCTGAACCCCCTGAGTGCTGTAGCTGCACCTTGTGGCACTGGGTCACTCCAAAGCCATTCCCACAGCCCAGATTTCCCTGCAGACAGCAAACCAACTGCCCCCCATGCATAGCTGGGGCCAAAATAGTCCCAATATTCTCTTTCCTGCTACTGCAGAGACTCTTGAAATGCAGGGTGAGATCATTGCAGCCTTTTGGGGTTTGCTGCAGTTTCCTATTTCTTTGGGGCTCTTTTTTAAGCCAGGCTGTCCTGGCGGAGTCACTGCTGGGTGCTGTGAGAGCCCAGGATCCCTGCAGGCATCCTGATAACCCTGCACAACATTTTTAGCTTTGTGGGGGATCAGAAGCTTCAGCAGGGACTTGCTGACATTCTTGGGAAGAATCCAGTGCTGGGCTAAGAATGAAGAGTGGCAGAAAGCACTTCTTAATTAATCACCAACAAAGGAATTGATGCCAGTGCAGTTTGCTTTATTTTTAGTTTTCTAAGTTCACTGTAAAGAAATCCTGTGAATTATTTTATTTTGTGCCAGGCCAAGATTTAACCAGCTGAGCCTCAAGTAGAAGTAGACTGACAGGTCTCAATAAAGATCTACTGGAAGAAATTTATTTACACTCCTGCAGTAAACACTACACTGAGTAGAGTGTTAATAGCCTGTGAGTATGTTTTTATTTGCTACCATAAATCAACCTGTTGCAGTCCATTTAATATTTCCAATCCCACATCATTACAAAGATTCTTTACAAATCAAGACTTTTGGAGGATATAAGGTGCATTTTCCATGTGAGGCTTCCAGTTGAATTGCCATGTCCTTGCACTGCAGATGCCTTTGTGTCATGAGATCTTTTATTAAAAAAAAATATAGAACACTGTTCCTATGCCAAATATTCTTTTGGAAAGCTATTCTTGCTCCCACCCTCAATAGTAACAAGAAAATACTGCACTAGGAGTTATTTTTAAGTGGCTGGAAATAGCATCCATATTATTTCAAGCCACTGATGTATAAAATCTTTGGAAGAAAAGAACAGCCACTTGTTTATTGCAGGTTGTTTGTCCCTATTTGTTCATTCTTCAATTTTAGACAAGTGTCACGTGAACAAAAATTGCCATCCAGGATAATTTGTAAGCACCCTCACGTACAAAAAAAAAAAAAAAGTGATATGAATGAGAATTGCTATTATTTTTCTCATTTCAGTTGGGATTAAACAAAACAACAAACCTTGGCATCCTTGATTCTTCCATGCTGGGACCTGTTCTCAAAAACTTGGAGAATCAATCCCACAGGAAAAAAATCTTTTCCTTCTATTAACAGAAAGGAATGAGGATCTATGCACAATACATTGGGTCCATTCATTAAGTTTTACAGGTGCTTAAAATATTACATCAGAAAGTGGGTTTGCACATTAGAGGAATTCAGGATGTGGAGATTGTGTCAGACATTAAATAATTGAGGTTTTCAGCTCTATCACAAGGGGTGTAACCCAATTTTACAGCTGCAATATTTGTGCAGGAGTTAATTGTGGTGCCTGCAGAGATGGAGAATTGTATTCCAGCGACACTATTTATTTTCAGTTCAGACACCTTAGATATAAATAATTAACGAAATTCAGAAGTAATTTATATTTTCTACTACTTGATGTAGGTAGAGGTAGAATTTAACTAAATCCTCAGTATATTTCCAGTGTCACAGTCAGCTTATGACTTCAAAGACACAATACAGAATTTGTACCATATGTGTCAGGAGTAGCTTGAGAACGTGTAAGATAACATCTTAAATGCACTCACGCTGTGTATTTCGCTTTATAAAATTACATTCTTCAAAAGACAAGTTTTTTGCTGGATGATCCCGACTGTAGATGCTCCTAAAAGCATTAAAAATAAATGGTCAACTCCTTTAGCGATGTTTGCTCGTGAATTTTAATTCACTTTATAGACACTTTCTATCTGCAATTAGCTCCGCTGCCTATTCTATAGCCAGAATTAATTACTTCTACAACAACCAACGGAGGAGTTGCTGGAATCATGCTGTAGTGTGAGGATACATCCAAAACTCCCTTCTCCAACTGTTTATTTGATGGAGAACATTTTTTTTTTTTCCCCAAAGTGCATCTAATCAGACCCTGCCCGAGCAATGCAGGGCCTGCCCCGTAATTCTCCTTGGAGACAGAGCACAGCTGCTGCAGTGAGTATTAGCTGCTTCTTAGGCTTGGTCTTTTCTTTCAATAAAAATCCCAGATGGCCGGGGGTCTTTCACACCACCCTGGTAAATATGAGCCTGCTTCAGGTGGAGAGGTGATGTAAGTCCATATAATTCTGCTTTAAGTGCAAAAAATCCCACACTGAGCTCGATTACTGCCTGTTTTTCTCCCGTCCCTCAACTGGCCAGACTTGATCCAAGGGCAGGAGCGGCTGGAAACAGGAATTATTGTGAGATCCAAGCATCCTGGATCTCTACAAATAGTGACAGCTCCGCAGGGCTGAGCTCGGGCTGTGTTTGTCAGGGGGGCTCTTCCAGCTTTGGCCCTGAGTCCTGGGAAGCGCTTGGGGCTCCTCCAAAGCTCCCACCTGTGCCCAGCTTGGCTCTGCAGTGTTGCTTTCCCTCTGCTCACACCCTCTGCGAGCCAGGAGAGACTTTCCATCATCAGGGACTGCTGCTTTGGGAGGGCTCCGCTGCTCCTCTTGGGGTGGCAGCTCATTCACACCCAGCACCGTCACACACACCTCAGATTCCACGTGAGCTTCTCTGTTGAAAAAGAGCCACCAGGGACAGGAACTTGGTCAGGATTCCCTTGCAGGCCTGTGCACCATGAATTTTAAAGGAATGGCTGGGCCTGGCGCTCATCAAATTTGGATTGGATTTGGCACTGGGTTTGTCCCAGGTGTTGCTGTCTCATTCCAGCTCAATCCCATCCATCAGCAGGAGGACATGGAAGCAGAACCTGGCGGTGGCTCAGAGCAGAGGAACAGAGAGAAGGGATGGACACGGGCACAGAGCCCGGCACGGGGCTGGGATCATCTTCAGTTTGGTGGGCACCAACTTTGGCGCTGGAAAATCCATTGAACTTTGAATTATTGGAGAATTCTCCAGCTCCAGAGGTTTGCTGAGGGCACTGAGTCCAGCTCAGGGTAGGATTGCACCTGCCATGGGTTTGCCAGGCTGTTTTCCAGGCTGTTGGAAGCTGAACTCCACAGTTTCCTTTGTGTGGCCTTTTCAGGTCAAAACACCCCACTGCCAACTGATTTAACAAGTCAGTCTTGAAGCTGCTGCCTGATTGTACCTTAAATTTATCCCTTTCTGCTTCTAAGTCAGGTCATTGCCCCATAAAGCCAATGACAAAACTCCAGGGGGTGAAATATAATTGCAGCACTAATATTTATCCCACTAAAAAATGAATAGGCAGGACTCATTTCCCCCCCGTTTTTCAGAGTTGTGTTAAGCTATGCTGTCTACATCTGATGTTTTTTCAAAGTTTTCCTGATTTTTCATTTGTCCCCGCTCGCTTAAAATTGTTATTATTCTTCCACGAATTTCCTGTCATTAATTTAAATCTTTGTGGTAATGACAATCCTCAGTTGGCCTCTCGGCACACTGCAAGTTTGTATCACTTCAGTTTTATTTTACTGTCAAGCTCAGTTCTCACTCACAGAGCCACTACCTTGATTAGTGGCTTTTATTTATTACTTTTCTTATGAAGAAGCATTTCAGATAAATTTCTTTTCCATTTTTTTTCATCCTGTTCTATCAGTTTGCTTTCTCTCTTATTCCTCTTTAAAAATTTTTATCATTCTTCCTTAAAGCTGCAACATCTGAGGGATTTTTTTTGGGGTTTTTTTGGGTTTTTTTTTAAATTTTATAGACATCATTTTCATGTTGGTTACTTTTTCTTCCAGAACACATCATAAAAAGAGCTCAAAACCCAGCCTGTTGCCAATCTTTGTGGAATAGTCTAGACTTAACAGTTCATTACATCTGCCTTTAATGACTGTTTTGCATTCTGCTTATTAGCACTGCATGTTTATTTTCGGTCTCTGGACTGTGGATGTGCAACCTCGGTATTGGATGGATATCCAGGAAACACCTAAACCCTAAGGGGAAATTGATAAACACCTGAGAAAGCTTGACCACCCTCAGCTTTGGCAGCGCTGTTGTGTTAGTCTGGAATTTTTAGCAGAAATTTAGAAATTAGTAGTTCTCTTTCAACTCCAAATTGAATTTGGAGGTAAATTTATTTTGGGCAAAGTAATGCGTTGCTTCTGGGCTTTGAGTTTTAGAGATCTAGTGCTGTACAAAGAGGTTTCTAAAGAGGTATTATTTCATCTAAGCTCGTACTAAAGGTCCAGCCTGTCCATTTAATGCTGCTCTGTTCCTCACATTTTAATTAAACTTTAATTTTGATGACCAATTTCCACTCTTCTGCACCTGATAGCTTTCCCAGGAAGTTCTTTCCTACTTGGGGGGTTTTTAAGCTGGAGCTTTCCTTTCCTCTGTCCTGCAGCTCCATCCATCTCTGCCTGGGGTTGCTCATGAAGCTTTTTGGCAGATTTGGGGCTGGGTGGAGCAGTTGAGCTCTCAGGAGCTTCCAGAAGGAGCCGGAGTGGGGAGTGGAGTGGAGCTGCTTTGGAAATGTCCCTCTGTCCCTTACCCTTTCCTTCCATGGAACCTGCCATCATTCTCTTCCCTTTCTTCAGGATTTTGCATATTTTCTGCAAAAATTCTGGAAGCAGAGAACAAGGAAAATCCCCTAAACTTCCAACCAACTCAGGAATTTATCCTGCAGACTCATTTTCCCCCTGGCTTTAGACTAATACTGACCGAGCCCTCTGTAAAACAGAACTTGAATTTTGGCAATTGCTGATAAAAACAGTTCTCATCACCCTGGACAACTGACATTTGAATTTATTTCTGGTTTTCCTCATTGGGAATTTTGGCCTCCAGAGTATTTGTGTGCCTCTGTAGTCTTGGAATACTTAGAACCTGTTTCTTTTTGGATGTTTGGAACAGTGGGCAACGCACAAAGTGTGACTGTCACCCAATTTTGCTCAAAGGGGCCCCAAATCTTTGTTATCTTCAAGAAGGAAGGCAAGATCATTAAAATAATTATCCAGTTCCTGCTACTTGTTAATTACTTGTAAGTTCATTATTTTAGACTACGTTCAGAATGTATCCTGCCTGGACAGTAGCCTACAGGTTCTGAATATAATTTTATTAGTGTCTTTGAAGCAGTCTATTACCTATTTAAAAATACTTCAAAATGTAATTATTTTAATGATTTTTAATCCTACAGGATGCATTGCTAATTATTACTGATATTATAAATTTATTTTATTGTATGGGGTGGATTTTGCCTGACGAGTTTCGGGATTTTAATTAAAAGTTCTAATGGATTTATTACTAATAGCTTTGGGCTCTGTTAGCTGGAATGATAATCACCTTTTCTGCCCAGGATTTTCTGGGAGAGATGTGGGCAATCAGAGAAATTATTTCGACTGGCTGGAATGGGATGAGGAGGCCGAGGTCTGCCATGCACTATCCCACGGAACTGGTGTTGGAAAATCAAGGCTCTCACGCAGAGTTTATCCTCTACAACGAATAATTCCATCCTCCAGGATGTGACCTTGCAAACTTCTGTTTATCAGTATGACTGTGCTCCAAAAGTGACCAAACTGCCAGGAAATTTCTGCCCAGTGTGGGTCCTGGAAACATTTGAGATATATGGGAAATGAGGAGGGGAAGTGGGAGAGGGAGCTGAGAACCAGAGCTGAGGAGGTGGACCCAGAAGTGCTCGGGTGGGCCAGGAGTGGGGCTGGCTGGAAGGGGCACTGGAGGCTGTGGGCAGAGGAATTTGGGTGCAGGAGGGGGCACTGGGACACCGGGGTTTCTTTGTGGATCTGCCCTTGCACGTTGGACATCACAACCCTTTCATCTCCTACAGCGTTATTTATGAATTCCATATGTCAGTTAAATTGCTAAATACATGAAACCTGTTAGAACTCTCCCAACATCCCTGGCTGTGCTCCGAGCTCTAAAAAAATTCCATGTTTAAAGCTGTGCAGGTCATTTTTGAGCCCTGACATTGCCGTGCTGGGTTTGCTCATTACGAGGATGACTCAACTGAACCCTTAATTAAACTCTGTCCATGAGAAGGTTCGGAACCAAGTGTGGGGAAAGCTGGAATTGGTGCGGAGCCGGGAATGTGGGGGTGAGGCGTGAAGGGCAGAAAGGTCTGGAAAGGCTGGAAGTCAGCGTGCAGCTTTGTGTGGGACCCTTGATAAAATCAGGAGCAGTCCGTGGCTGCTGAGAAAAGCAGGAGCCACTGGAATATTGTTCGTGTGGAGATGGGAATATTTTAGGAGCCATCAGGTTCCAGTCAACATGTTCAGTGCTGAGGCCTTTAGAGCACATGGTGAGCAGAGATCCTACAGCTCTTCCCATTTTTTCTCCTCTTATGTTCCTTCCCAGGAAGAAAACCCTCTGGAAGAAATGCTGGGAATTCAGATGTTTCACCACATTGCACAACAGGGCTGATTTTAAAAATCCCCGACAAACCCAAACAGACAAAAAATTTACTCTATTAAGACACATTTTGAAGCTTTCTGATAATGCTGTGATTTAAAGGAGCCCCAGACATTTAAATGTCTGAATTATATTGGATATTCATAGGAAAAGGAGGTATAAGCACCTCCCTTCTTGGAAAACTGGAGAAGGGATGGGACAGATGGGAGAGCCTGGCTCTTATCTCCCCTGTTTAACTGCAGCTGTGGCGTTTTTTTTTTTTTTTTTTTATCACCTCACATCTGAGATAAGGCCCAGAACCTGAATCTGAATTAGGAATATACAAAAAGAACCTGCATGGGGCAAACTCTTTGTGAGCAGGATCATTCTGAGCTAAAATGATATTTCTTGCACGTCGCTCTGATGCCGCGAGCCAATTGCACAGAAAGTTTGCTCCTGTAAACCAATTTACTGATTAAAAACGGCACACTCTGCTCATCACCTCCATCAGGGCGTCTTGAACTCCTCTGCTGACTTCTCCAGACAAATGCAAAGTGACATCTCCAAGCAAGAGCAGCTATTACTGGCACTCAGGACTTAATGCACTGACCCGGCGTTCCCTCCGTGACCTTGGCACCAGCAGGGAGATTAGGAGTGGGAGCGTCTCCCTGGCGTGTTTTTTTCCTTGGAAATAGCCAGGTTGTGAAATTAAAATGAAACAGAATTTAAAAAAATACGAGCTGTGGGTTACAATGAAACCATTTGCCATCCTGTCTTGCAGCCAGAAACTACAAGCCCCCACCTATGTGGCTGCCACAGACAACGGGGGGGAAATATTTTACCGAAAAACCACAAAGGTGAGGCCAAACAAACGTGGGGACCGAAGTTTATTTCTTTTGAAACAACTCCATCTGAAGTTTCAAAAGGATAATTAGGCAATAAAGCTGTGTTAAATCTCAGTGCAAGGATTTCTGAAGCTCTGAAGTGCTGCTGCACCACAGAATGCTCTGATTGCACCAACCTCCCCTATGAGTCTCTTTCCAGTAATCAGGAAAGCAAATTTCCTTGGGAGCCAGTGGGAGAAGTGAATTTATAGCTATTCCCTGCCAGCTGCTTAAAAAGCTGCCAGCTAATCTGTTTCCCTGCGCTTTTTTAGTGTCAAAGTTGAGATCTCTCTTGGTTTGAGCTGAATTCTTTGTGCAAAGGCTCGGTGATTGCTGGTGTTTTCCTGCTGGAAGAAAAACCCCCTCAACAGAAAACTTGGGAGCTCGTTTTTTATAATCACACAATTCGTAGAGGAGCTGAGAGTGCTGGAAGAGTGAGAATGGGAGAATTACTGAGAATTCACACACTGACCACTCACTCCAGGCGCAACAATCGCTGAGGTTGGTGGATTTTGAATGTAAAAACTAAATTTTGTTCCATGGAGTTTTACCCCTGACTGTTGGTGAACAATGTAATCGTGAGCTGTGCTGCTATACCTGGTGCATGGACGATACAAATTGCCTGGAATATGGATTCAGACAGCTCTGTCAGGATTTCCTTTCCTTAGTAATGTGATGATCATTCCCAGAGGAATTCTCCCCTCAATCAGTGCTTCATTGCGGTCCTTTGTTTTCACTTCTTGCACAACTTGGCTGCTATTTCTGCACATTCTGCCCCATCCTCTCTCATTTTCATCTGTCCTCACATTCTTACAATCCCTTTTTCTGGATGGTGACTTCTGACATTGATCCATCTGATATTTCTTGGATTTGTCCCATCCCTGGCAGTGTCCAAGGCCAGGCTGGACGGGGTTTGCAGCAGCCTGGGACAGTGGAAGGTGTCCCTGCACACAGCAGGGTGGCAATGGAGGGGCTTGAAGGCCCTTTCCAATCCAAACCATTCCAGGATTCTCTGATCCTGCCATTTTGTGTGTCAGCTTTCCTTTCTTCTTTTGGAAAAGGTGAATTTGGGACAGTTTCTGGAAGCCATAGGTGCTTGACAGCTTCAGGAAATACCCCTTCCCTTCCCTTCCCAGTTTGCCCCAGACTTCCTTTATAATTTAAAAAAAACCAATCCAAAACCACTTTATGGCGAACGCTACAGAACAGATAGAAATAGAAAGGGTTTAAAAAATAGA
Source organism: Regulus satrapa (assembly GCA_013396955.1). NCBI lineage: Eukaryota > Metazoa > Chordata > Aves > Passeriformes > Regulidae > Regulus > Regulus satrapa. The sequence continues at coordinate 212,693 of VWZN01000235.1, forward strand.
ACCTGTTGTAGTATTTAGGAATAATCATTGCAAATATGTAAATGTCAGGAAGGCAAGGGTGGGTAGAAGCCATGGCTTATCTTTCATTCCAGTGAGCAGCACTGGTCAGGGGTGTCACAAGAAAGTGAAAAGCCCTGTAACATCATAAATAATTGCACAACACAATATTCCTTCATCCTCCATAACCCCATCTGGGTTTTCCCTGCCTGTTCCACACGTCTGAGCACCATTCCAGGGAAAGGGCAGCTCGAGCAGCTCCAGCCCTGCAGCTGATGGCTCCCCTGGGAGCAATCCCCACTGTTGGCCTTGGCACAGCCTCATCCGAACGGGTGGAGTTTTCAGCGGGATTTTTTTTTCTTTTTTTTTGTAAGGTTACTTTTCAGAGCCTTTATGATTCACTCAAATCTTTTTCCTAAAAAAAAATGTGTCCTTAAAAATTCCAGAGAAAGTATCCCAGGCAAACCAATGGCTTCCTTTCAAACTTTTACCTCGAGGTTTTTAAGCAGTTTCAGAGGAGTAGGTGGAAAAGACGTTAGCAGATCATAATCACTGCTTTGGTATTTGCTTTAGAAATTCAAAATACAAAGCAATCTGCAGAGCATCTCTCAGGATCAGGTGGGTTTTCTTTTTGGGACTGTTACTTGGATATGTGGATGTTCTAATTTTTGATCACTTACAGGTGAGTTGTGCTACTGCCTGGAAATATACTGGAGTAATTTTTGCGATATTGTTTCATTTCTGAGTGGGTGATTTTGGGTTGTTCCACGTCACAGAAGAGCAGCCTGGTCCCGAGTTACACAGAATCCTTCGGGAAAAACTCACGAAGAACACTCTGTTATTTCAGCATTTATTAACATCCCTGACTTCTCCAAACTCAACACCAGCAGCATTCTTCCCAGTGCTGAAATAAAAACGGTTTCTATGAGTTATTCAACAGGAAATGGGAGAGTTGATAGTGTTACCAAAAAAGAAAAAAAAAAAAAAAGGAATTATCTCACCTGATAAACTGGGCCTGGTTTGACTCATTTCAATCCCAGAACTGTAGGTGAATAATCTGATTGTTGTTTGCAGCATCCAGCAGCACTGGATGTGGAAAGAGCTGTTGTTTAAACAATAATATTTAGAAACATCGGCGCTCAATATTTAGGAAATCCATTCCTACCCACAATTAATCCCAACCCAAACCCTCCTCTGGCAAACCTGTTGAGTTTGAGGTCGTGGTTCCGAGTCCTTCCCTTCAGCCTTGGCTGGAGCCTCTTGTGCAACTTCCTCCCTGTAAGAGCCAAGGAATTTCACCTTCCCCAGCTCTTCCTGGGCAGAGCCTGCACATCCCCTCCCGCAGCCATCATTAATAAAGCACATCTATTCCTCAGCTGACAATTTTTCACAGCAGTCACATTCTGAGCCCTGGCAGAGGCTTCCAAGGCAGCATTCCTTTTGTTAAAAGCCTCAATCATATCTGGAGTCATTAAGGATGATAATTACCTCTGGAGGGTTAGAGCAGTGCTACTGCTGCAGAAATTTAAGGTGTGTTTTGCTGCTTTGTTTCTGACTCGATTTTCAGCTGTTTAGGTTTAGGTGTGGAAGCGGAGATTAGAGCTGCAGTGACCCAATTATAGTTATTGCAGCTGTTAATCACCAGTGATTCAAAGATCTTTAAAGGCAGTTGGTAGTTGGGAAAATGAATAAAATATCGTCATTGACAGCTCGTCATGGCAGTCTTCAGTGGGTTTGGTAAAAATCAACGCTTGGCACTTGTTAGAAAACCTTTGAGGTTGTTCCTTCCCTGCTCCGGCAGCCGCTGTTGGGCGCAACATTCCTAATTAATCATCACGGAATATCTGGAATCGCACCCGTGTTTATCGCGGCCGTGTGACCAAACCAAACTCCTCCAACTTTCCCGAATCGCCAGAGGTGACCTCTGGAGTGGGGATGGCTGCGGTGGCCTCACGCTCCCGTTCGTCCCGGCAGCGCTGCCTTCGCAGGGAATTGCGGTGATTTGAATGTCAGCAGAGTTATTTTACTTCTGATCGTTTTTAGGCAAAGCATCCAGTTAATGTGCTTATCCAGCAGGGTTGGCTATTCCGTCCATCCAAAGGGACATTCCAGAGGAATAAGGCTGCCGGTTTTAAACTGGGGATGGTTTCATGCTCCAGGCAGCAGGTTGGGTTTCCCAGACGGACATGTAGACTCTCTGGAACCACAGGTTCAGGTCCTGGCAGCCAGCCCTGCTTGGCGACACACGTGACGCTCCTCTGGTTCCCTGAGTGTGGCTCTGCTGAAATCCCACACACTCAGGGGGGAATAAACAGTTTTATCCCCTGGCAGCTACTTCCCGAGGTTCTGGAATTACCCCTGCTCCTGTTGGAACGGTGAGAGGAGAAGAGAAACCCGAAATTAATCTGGGTGGGTGCAACAGACACTCAGAACCTCTCTTGAGTCCCACAAAAGCTGAATTTTTTTTGACAGGAAATAGAGATTTTGTTCCAGACCTGAATATCTTTGGGTTTGGGAAGAAGAGTGCTGGAGTTCAGGTGTTACCTGACCTCAGCATTGAGGTGTTTGTTGGGCTGCACTTGATTGTTTGGTGAGGTCTGACTCATAGAAGTTGTGTGTAGAGGTCAAACGGGCAGAGAAGGCTCCAGGAGACCTCGTGTTTGTCTTTCAGGACTTAAAGGGGGCTTGTAGAAAAGTGGGAGAATTAATTTTTTACACAGGCAGGCAGTGACAGCACACAGGGAATGGCTTCCACTGCCAGAGGGCAGGGATGGATACTGTGATATTGGGAAGGAATTCCTGGCTGGGAGGGTAGACAGGGCCTGGCACAGGTGCCCAGGGAAGCTGTGGCTGCCCCTGGATCCCTGGTAGTGCCCAAGGCCAGGCTGGAGCAGCCTGGGACAGTGGGAGCTGTCCCTGACCTGCAGGGATGTGACTGGATGGGATTTTAGGTCCCTTCCCACCCAAACCAGTCTGGAATCCTTTGAAAAAAACTCTCTCTCCCAACTGAAAAACTGCTTGGAAATTCTCACCAAATGGGATACCAACACCTTGGCAGAGGAATAAATGCTCTGACAGAGAAATTAAGTCTCACCTTCGATGAACAGAGTGGGATTCCTGCACTGCCCAGGAGACATTTCACAGACATCCCAGGTGTTTTTGTCCTCCTTTGCCTCAGAGCTTTGAAAGAAAAACAGGCAGAACTGTGGAGAAGTGCAGGGACAGCCCCGTGCTGTGTTTTGGAGGGAAAAGGGGCAGCTTTTCCTGGATAGCAAAGTGGGAATGCTCCTGGATCCCTTTTTTTTTTTTTTACTGAACGGCTCCACTCATCCCGGAGCTGATCTGCCTGCTTTATCAGTTCTGTGTGCTGAGCAGACTCCTCACAGCAATATTTCCACAAATCAGGTGTGTTCCTTCCCAGGAGTATTTTGACAGGCTGAAACAAGACAATATTTTAACCCTGCCCCATCCCTGGTTGCTGCTACAACTCTGTGTGAGAGCTCTTCAAGCATCACTCGCTTCAAATAAAGGCTGAACTGCACGTTTCAAAACCTGGGAACAGTTATCATGAAGCATTTTGGATAAAAATAAAAGGGAAAAAAAAGCCACAGATTTTAAAGATTGTTTAAGGTTTTCACATCGGGGATGCAATGTATTTTTTGAATGTATTTTTTAGGAGGGTTTTTATGTATCACAGAGTAGGTGCCTAATACTGGCACGTTTTTTTCTGTGCATCCTGGACATAGTTGAAGGTCTGAGTGACCACTGACGAGTCTGAAACACATCAGTGGATTGAGCAATGAGTAAAGGATTTAAAAAGTCTGTATGTGACAGCAGCAGCTTTCCAGAAAAACATAACTTTAGGAACTGTTGCTCTCGTGCAGATGGTGTTAATTTAGCCTTAAAATGCTGTCCCAAGGAGTGTGGCTGATGTCCAAGGGGGTTGGGGAAGTCCTCCATGGAGCAACCCTTTTGAATTAGATTTTTGCTGGAATATTGGGAGGGAAATGGCAAAAAATCAGTTCTGCTGTAGCTGAATTTGTAAGGATCCCCTCCCACTGTGAATCCCTTGTAGGAACCTCAGCAGCCTGGCCAGACCAGGAATGGTGCGAGGAGATAAAAGAGCACCAGGTTACCATCTCTAAATGAGCAACAGAATAAAAGCGAGTCTGGAATAAAAGAAGAATCTCAATATTGTAAGAGGTTTTCAGCAGCACAGTGTCAATCATTTGCACCGTTCCATAATGTCAGAAATTTATCCACCTGTGCTCCTAGGGATCCTCAGACATGACCAAGTGTAAGTTCTTGCAGGTTTTCTTGCATTCTAAAAAGTTTGTTTTATTCCTACAGATGTATTTTTAAGAGAATTTCATGCCTGGGGAGGAAAAAAAAAAGTAATTTTTAAGAAAAAGCAATTTTACCTTTTTTACTAATACAGTAACAATCCAGGCTTTTAGATTATTGCTCCTGCTCTTTACTGAAATGAAAATTAAACAAACTTCAGCCTACCTAGAATGGGTTGTACAAAAGTAAAAACCTAAGGAGAGGGAAAAGCTATTAAGAGATTTAAGCACACAAGGAACGAGACCTTTTAGAGGAGATTAAAGTGTGTGACAAGCATTAGTATTTCAAGGTGCTGCGATCTCCTCCTGGATTGATGTGCCTCAGAATGAGATGAGGCACATTAAAAGCTGAAATCATTCAAGCTGGTGTGAGACTGAATTGGAGCAATTACCAAATAGTCAGGCATTAAATAAAATGTGTGATTTTGGGAACCTGCAGCACGGGAGTGCATCCGAGTGATCAAACACGGCGGCTTCGAGGCTCTCCCTCGAAATCCAAATTTCAGGAGACAACACTTCTGGGGGAAACTGGGAAGCTGCAAGGGAACAGTTCCAATTCGGATGTTGCTGTCTGTGGAAGTTTTCTTGTAGCTTATCTGCTTCTTCCAGGGTTGGGATTTAATGGGAGAGAGGAGGGATTTCTTGTTGGGGCTCAGATGTTTATTAGTTCTCACCTACATTACAGTCTTACAAAATGTGAGTTCAACCCTAACACCAAGACAACAAACTAAAAATGGAGCTCCAGGTCTCTCTCTCTCTACAAGGCCTTTAAAGTCTAATCAAACCAATTATGAAAGGCCAGCTGAATTGTTTTCACTTTTAACCCAGTATCCAACCACCCATGGCTGCACTGTGGGCTTTCCCACCCCATCCCACAGTGTCCCCCCAACCCAAGAAGAAGAAGGTGAAGGAGAAGGACAAACCAAGCCCTCAAACCTCCACCTTGCTTTATCTCTACTGCTGCATCCCAAACCTTCAACTCTGAGCGTTCCACCCTGTGATCGGCCACACTTCCACCCAAACTCCACCATCCCCGTCCCACCCCTCCATTTTGGAGCCTCCTCCATGGCCCCAGCCCAATGCAGTGTTCTCCTGGGGCTCAGAAATCCTGGAATTCTCTGTGCCCAGGGCTCCAGCAGCTGTCTGGCCCTTGGTGTGGTGAGGAAGCATTTCTGGCTAGGAGAGAATAATGAACGTGGCAAGATCAGCATTTCCAGGGCAGCGGTGTAAACGTGCCCAGGTAGCTCCGGGCACTGCTGGGCAGCGAGGACTGACCCACAGACCCCATTAGGAGGCTTTTTCTGCATTAAGGAGCCTTATTCCCCCTGAGCATTAGAGCAGAATCCTCTTAGGCCCCGTTCAAACAGTTTGTCTGGGCTGTAAGTCGAGCACAGCAGTTTTCCAGGGGGGTTTAGCCCAAAGCGTGCCCAACCGGGATTAAAGAGCAAGCCCAGCTTCCCACTGCTGGGGCCCACTGGAGATCCGGGGCTGGGAGCCTCCAAAGGGAGGAGGCCAAGCAGGAAAACACTGCTGAAAGATTATTTTTGAATAGTTGTAAGTGAAGCACTGAGTTATTGGCGGTGAGAGGAATCATTTTTCTTCGCTTTGTTTCTCCCAGCCATCCCAGAAAAGGCAGGTCCTTGGGAGAAGTGGGAGCTTTCCTGCCCATGGGTTGATTTGCTTTCACTGAACTCAGCTAAAGTTTTGTTCCTGAACTAAGAAGGAGGCTCAAAGACTCCTCACAAAATCCTATAAACTCATTAAAAAGATACAAACCTGGGTCTGTATTCGTAGTGAAACTTTAAAAAGAGGAATTGGGCTCATTAGCACTGCTTGAAACTTCACTTATTAAATTAGAGCAAATGGTTTTGGTGAAATAAACACTTTTAAATCTTGAAAACATCAAATAAAGTAATTGTTACTGGTTTTGGTTTCAAACTGAGAAGCGTCCCAGCCTGAGTTTCGAAAGGAAATCAGTTCTGGAGTGACCTGGGGGATGGATGAAGTTTGTTTCCCACATTTTCCCCTCATAACTCTCTGAGCACCTTCCATAGTCTTGGTCAAACATGCCAGAAATTTCAGCAGCTGTGCAAGTTTGTTCTTTATTTGTTTCACCTGAACTCATAACTTGGACGTTAAAGTCCACCCCTTACCCACAAGTTCCTCATCATTTCATGACCAAGAAAAAAAAACCACCACCAAAAAAAACCCCAAAACCCCAAAACCCCCCAAAAAATCCAAAACAACAAAAATCCAAAACAAAACAAAACCCAAAAAACCCCACCAGGGTTTGTTAGTAGGGTTAAATATATGTATTTTATTATATTTTATTATTATTTCAGCCTGGAGGCTGCCCCAGGGAGCCCAAATAAAACCAGCACAAGCTGTCAGTGACATTTGAGAGCTCACTGTGTCCTCTGAATGAGAATCATGCATTAAACCTGCCTTTTCTTGGTGGCTACAGTTAAAAATATCAGACAGTATTTGTGTGGCTTTTATTGCAGTGGATTTATCATAGTTGAGTAGTCCCAGAGCAGCCAGAATTGAGCATAGGAAGGATTTTCCTGCAAGAACTTTTGGGTGGTTTTGGATAGGATCAATATATTGATAATAATGTTAATAATGGCAATAATAATAACCCCCCCCAAAAAATTAAACAGAGTTATTTAAAGCTGCGTTTGGGAAGTTGCTCTTGAGTATCCCAGCAACGCCTGGAATATTTTCTTATTTTAGCTAAACCCAGATTAATGAACTTCCGATTCTTTGGTGCTTGGCTGAAGTTATGAATTCCCATCCCTAATACAATTTATTGATTAAAAAAATCTCTGCCGTGATGCTGAGGTTTATTTCTGAAGGCTGTTTCAGAAAGCTGGCGTGGAATTGTTTGTGCTACTTAGTTTGCAGTTGGAAATTAGGAATTTTCATTTGTTAAATAATGGTGTTTCTGGATATTTTACTGATGCTGGTTAGGGGGTGGTGTTTAAATCAGATTCAGTTCACAGGTTGGATACTTCTCCTGGACAGCTGGTCCACAGTCAAATTTTAGTTATATTTTCTCACAGAAATCAAAGAAGCTAAGATTTGTTGCTGTCTTCTGTTCATGCCCCTTTTAGTAGGAAAAAAATTTTAATATTTCTCTAGCAGAGCTTCACAGCCAGGGGAAGGCCACACTAAGGACTCCAATCCACGAGAAAATTTTCCAAATTGTCAGAGATGGATTTTAGGCAAAATAATTGATAATAATTTCTTTTTTTTTTTTTACATTTCTATATGACATAAAGTTTAAAATTTTATGTTGGAAAATCCACTCATGGAATTATGCACAAAATTTTTCTTGCAGTGTCTTGAAAAGGTCTCACAAAACAGGGATGGACAACGGGATGTACTGGTGGAGGTGGTGCCAGGATCTGTTAAATTTAGCAAAATTCTAAAAAAATAAAAAAAATATCTACAAGGTGTGACTGAAATTTATTTTTACTCACATTGGTGAGGTAGAAAGTTATCTTTCCAATTATACATTATACAATTAAAATTGATACTATATAGTATATAGTATATACTGTATACTACATACTATATATTATATACTATATATTCTATATTCTATGTTCTATGCTATACAATATATTATATATAACAAAACATTAATATTAAAATTACAATTAATAATATTATAAATTATGAAAGAAATATTTCAAATTAAAAGAATTAAAACCAATTATAAATAGTTTTTAAGCTCAATAAAGCCACTGCAGAGTGGGGAGAAGTGGTGCCGCTGTGGAATTCCAGAACTGCCTCAAGAGATTGTTGTGGTGTCTTTATTCTTAGGCTTTATGTAAAAAAATAAACCATTATTATTCGTATGCAAAGAAAGGAGAATAATTTTCCTCCTTCCAAGCCCCAGAATTACTCCTGGAAATTTTAGTGCTCTCACCCATGATGTTTCTAAACAGTGTAAGGTTGGTCTTGTTTGTTTTCTTGGGAGTTGTCTTTTAAAAATCAAATATTGTATTTCAGTTTCTCTGTACCAGCAGGTTGCATGCAGAGGAAGTTATAGGAACTTCATAATAATCTATTGATATATTAGTCCTTTATCACTAAAACAGTGATAAGTTTTCCCAGCATTCAAAGAAAAATTTAAAAAAATAGAGCTGTACATGAGCTTCAGCTGTGGCCAAAGGGACAGAATGCAAACACACTAGAAATATAAAGTAAAAATAAAAATATTCAGTGTTTATTCTCACATATTTCTTCAATTATGGATTCATTTCAGAATTTGAGGAGAAAAAAAGGGATGCTATCTATGTTATTTCCCTGACATTTTGTTATTTGCTATTGGGTGTTGTTTCTTTGGCAACTTTAGTGGAGCTCTAGGGAAAAAAACAAACAAAAAAATTCCTGTGTTTGAATCCTGCCTTTCTTCTTTGATCCACCACAAAGTGAGCAGAAAAACTCCTGGAGCTGCTTTGGAAGTGGGCTGAGCCTGCGTGCGAAATGCGGGAGGAAAACTCCTCCATCTCATTGCACCGACTCCAGAGATGTTCCCTAAAATGCCTGTTAAAAGAAGGAACAAATAAATAAACAGAGAAAACTGCAGCCACTCCAGGTTTGTTGAGGGAGATGCATCTGTGTTTTTCTGGAGTGATTCCACACACGGATTCCGTTCACTCCGTTGTCCGTAATTAATAATATCAATATATTATCGATTAATATATTATCGAGAGGAGCTGTCGATCCGTTTTCCTGAGATCATCCCTAACGCCAGCATTTGAACAAAAGCCTTCCTTTGGTGTTGTTGGATAAAAGCCTCATTTCTATGTGAGAGTTTAGAGAAGCAATCCAGGCAGGGCTCCTTGGGAGGAACCCGCCAGGAGCGGAGCTTGGGAGGGACACGCAGCAATCCCTGTCCCAGGTGGGACACCGGGAACGGCTCCCACTGCCCGAGGCACGGGTGGGACTTTGGGGAGGAACTCCTGGCTGGGATGGAATTCCCAGAGGAGCTGTGGCTGCCCCTGGATGCCTGGGAGCAGCAGGGAGATGTGTGCAGAGTCTTTGCAGACTCCCACTATCCCAGATTGCTCCGCAGGGGTGTCCTGGGCTGGTGCTGAGCTGTATCCCCACCCCTCTGTTTAACCCAGAAATGTTTTGCACCTTTAAAACTGGATCTGAGAGTGAAGAGGGGAGAAGGAGAAGTGGTGGAATGTCCCCTAGGGAGCTGGGGCAGAGGATTTGGGTTTGTCTGCTTGCTGCTCGGGGTTTATGGGGTTTCTCTGTGCTGAGGATGCCAAGGCCAGGTGTAGAATTCGGGACCGAGCCAAGGCTCAGTGCTGGGTGGCTGGGAAGCACCAAATGTAAAATCATGTTTGTAAAATAAGAGAACATTAGAGATGGCTTGCTCAAGGTGTCAGGATCTCCTGCTGTAGCGGGGCTTCACCGTGCTGGAACCGTGGCTGGGCCGAGACACAATTCCATGAATGAAGGGATAGGTGCTAACCACTCTGAAATGGGTCTTTGTGGATGTTATTCCTAGTTTATCAGCTTCTTTCAGGGTTGGGATTAACGCCAGAGAGACATTGTTCTTGTCAGAACTCAGGAGTTTATTATTTCTTATCAATAAGAAATATCAATAAGTTTTAATATCGATATCAATAAGTTTATTATTTCTTATCAGAACTCACAGAACTTTGAGTTCTGCAGCACTTCAAGCTAGCAAGGTGGAAATGGTGATGATGGTCTCTCACTGCAAGGCCTTTTAAGGGTAAACTCACCAGTTAAGGAATGGCAGCAAAATTATTTTTATTTTTAACCCAGTAACCAACCACCTGTCACGTGCACTGTGGGCTTTCCCACCCCATCCCACAATATCACCCCAACCCAAGAAGAAGAAGGTGAAGGAGAAGGACAAACCAAGCCCTCAAACCTCCACCTTGCTTTATCTCTACTGCTGCATCCCAAACCTTCAACTCTGAGCGTTCCACCCTGTGATCAGCCACACTTCCACCCAAACTCCACACTCACTATCCCGGTCCCATCTCTCAATTTTGGAGCCTCCTCCACGGCCCCAGCCCAATGCAGCGTTCTCCTGGACTCGTGTGGAGTTTGGAAGCAGAATGTAGGAAGATTCAGAATACAGAAAAGCTGTATTATATGAAAAGCTCCAGAGTATAAATTTAAAAACTGTACAAAATCTTTATTTATAGATTTCGGTTTTAGTCATCCAACTCTTTAAGGCTGCAGACAACAAGACAGATGAGATTGCTCTGGGAAAATGCTCCAAACACACCCAGCTCTTTATATATGGCAGATGGCTCAGAAACGTACACATAACTCTATTTAGGAATAATTTTTATTTGTTACCAATTACTAAATATATGATTAAGTCGCTCTGCTGCAGCCTGGTTTGTGGTTGTTCACCTGAGTGTGGTGAAGCTGGGATGGGAACATCTGTATTTATTGCAGTTCATGGGAGCAGAGAATTCCTGAATATTTGGGATGGAAGGGACCTTAAAAGATGGAAGGGACCTCATCCTGTCCCACTCCTNTATATGATTAAGTCGCTCTGCTGCAGCCTGGTTTGTGGTTGTTCACCTGAGTGTGGTGAAGCTGGGATGGGAACATCTGTATTTATTGCAGTTCATGGGAGCAGAGAATTCCTGAATATTTGGGATGGAAGGGACCTTAAAGCGATGGAAGGGACCTCATCCTGTCCCACTCCTGCCATGGCAGGGACACCTTCCACCATCCCAGGCTGCTCCAAGCCCCATCCAGCCTGGCCTTGGACACTTCCAGGGACCCAGGGGCAGCCATAGCTTCCCTCTGGTCATCAGTTCCATTTTTAATGATTTATTTTTTCACTTTTATTTTCTTTAATTCTGTCAAAACCCAAGTGGGAGCACAGATGTGGTTTAGAGATACCAGGCAAGACCAGTGAATGGCTGAAGGTAGATGTCTGCTGTTCTGTAACTTAAATATTCACCAGTAACTTGTAGCAGACCCAATTTTGTTCTCTTGACCAGGAATCTCAATTTTTAAAATATTTCCTCTATTGGAATTTGCATATGGAAATGCTTCTTGTCTCACTGCCTGGTGCTGTCCTTATTTGTGATGGTGACAGTGACATCCTGTCCCCCTTGCAAGGAGCACAGCCCCGTGTGTGTGTGTGTGTTTATTCCCAAGAAATTCAGCTCAATCCCTGCTGCTGGAATTGATGGGTTTTTGTTTTGAGGAAAAAAATCTCGGATATAGAACAGCGTGTTTCAAACACGTTGTAAACAGGCACAGAGTCTTTCCAAGTAACTGGGGCAGAAATAATCATTTATAAACTTCAGTAAATATGGACTTAGATAATTTTAAACCTTCCAATGAGTATTTGTATCTTTGTGCATTTGGGGTATGTGCAAATTAACCCCTCACAATATAAAAAAAGGTGACAGAAGGGTCTGTATTTCATCTTCACCCCTCCAAGTCCCTCTGTACCACTGAAGTGAAAGAAGATTCCAGAGATAAATATTCAAGGAGCAGGCTGACAACGATAATGAAGTTGTGGACTATGACTGGAGAATAATGACATTTCTTGAAATGGCTTTGTGAAAGAAGAGGCAAAATGTGTCTGGTTGTTGACGGAAAGAACACAGGAGATGAGCTCGAGACCAGTAATTTTTTAATATGTACAGCATGGGTGTTTTATAACAAAATAGCATTATACTAAGTATTTAAATGAAATTTTAAAATGAATACAGCATTAGGTGAAAAAAATCTCTATCTGATGCTCGAACATTTCTAAATCTTTTCAAATCCTGATTCTGTTCTGTCACCTGTGATGTTTTATGAGGAGGAATTGTCCCCACAGAACAAAAGAGAGTCGAGGAAATGTATTATTTATAAAGGTTGTTCATGATAATGATTCTGGAGAGAAAACATTAACGCAGTGAGAGGTCCTGGCTGCTCTGGGTTAGGGAAAGGGCGAGTGCTAGGATGGCAGCTCTGAACTTGGAGCAGCACCCTCCATTCTGTATCTGCAGCTGGGAGCTCTGGGCCCTTTGGAAGGACATTTTAATGCCCAGGTGAGGCACCTGTGTGAGAATGAGGGGGCCACAGCCCAGGGCCAGAGAGCCAAAACCTCCCCTGGGTGAGCATTAGAACCCTTGGGCACAGAGAATTCCAGGATTTCTGACCCCCAGGAGAACGCTGCATTGGGCTGGGGCCGTGGAGGAGGCTCCAAAATTGAGGGGTGGGACGGGGATGGTGGGGGTGGAGTTTGGGTGGAAGTGTGGAAGATGACAGGGTGGAACACTCAGAGTTTTAGGTTTTGGGATACAGAGGTGTGTATGGAACAAGAGGGAGGTTTTAGGGTGGTGGCTCTGGTTGTTTTTTCCACCTTCCTCCTCCTGGGTTGGGGTGACATTGTGGGACTGGGTGCAAAGGTCTGCACTGTGGGCCACAGCTGGCTGGTTATTGGGTTAAAAGTAGAAATAATTTAGCTGGCAATTACTCATTGGTTAATTTACCCTAAAAAGGCCTTGTAGAGAGAAATTATCATTGCCAATTCCACCTTGTTAGCTTGCTGAGAACTTATTTCCTTGTGAGACCGTAGCATTGATAAGAAACAATAAACATCTGAGTCTGAACACAAACCCCATCTCTTGCTCATCAATCCTGACCCTGAAAGAAGCTAAAACTCCTTACAGGTGAGGCCACAGCCAGAGGGAAGGGATGGGGAATCCAGAGGGAGCTGGAGGGGCTGGAGAGGTGGGACCACTGATCCTTGTGAGGTTCTACAAGGGCCAGGTGCTGGTCCTGCCCCTGGCCAGTAATCCCAGCACAAATCCAGGCTGGGTGGAGCAGGGATAGAGCTCTGGGGAGAAGAAATTTGGGCTGTTGGTTGGGGGGAAGTTGGACATGTCCAAGCTGTGTTCTCTGGCACCTGGAGCCCTCCAGTGCCCTGGGATGATCCCACAGCTGGGGCAGCAGGAAAGGGAAGGGGGTTCTGCCCCTCGGCCCCCTCAGGTGAGAGCCCACCTGCAAAGCTGCCCCAGACCTGGGCTCCAACAGCAGAGTGACCTGGAGCTGCTGGGGAGAGCCCAGAGGAGCCCCCAAGCTGCTCCAGGGCTGGAGCCCCTCTGGAGCCAGGCTGGGAGAGCTGGGAATGCTCCCTGGAGAGGGGAAGGGCCCAGGGAGAGCTCAGAGCCCCTGGCAGGGCCCAAAGGGGCTCCAGGAGAGCTGGAGAGGGACTGGGGACAAGGGATGGAGGGACAGGAGTCAGGGAATGGCTCCCACTGCCAGAGGGCAGTGATGGATATTGGGATATTGGAATTCCCAGAGCAGCTGTGGCTGCCCCTGGGTTCCTGGAAATGTCCCAGGCTGGGCTGGGTCACCCTGGGACAGTGGGAGGTGTGCCTGCCCATTTTAGGGAGTGGAACCAAGATGATATTTCAGGTTCCTTCCAACCCAAACCATCGCATGATTTTAATTTGAAGGAAGGAAGGGATTTGAGGAAATTGTGCTGTACACCGGTGCTGTGACACATCACTAACAGGTAAAAGCTTGGTATGACTAATTTAAATGTTTGGGCTCTTTCATTTCCATATCATCAGTGAAGCAGATATTTAAGCATGGCAGCTAAAATGTGTATTAAGACATTGACAGACTGTCTGCTTTAGGGAGCAGTTGGAAAGCTGCTTTTGAGAGCAGTTTTTGTACTTTCAGGAGATTCAGTTCTAGTTTGGCCCTCTGGGAAAGGTGTCATTTTCCTGTGTGCTTGTTTTTGTTTGTCGTACTTGCCAAGCTCTGCATCTCTGGTTCAATATTTTTATTAAAAACTAGGTTCAGAAGTAAATTTTACTTTGGCAGTCCATCTTAACCCATGAAGAATAAAACACTGCTGTTTGCTGTGCAAACAGAACTCCAGAGAACCCTCCAAATATGACCTCAAAGCTCCCTGACTTTAAAAAAAAAATCTACAAGAAAGGAAAGGAGACACCTCCCTTTCAGTATTTTTACTGCATTCTCCATTAAAAGCATAGATGGCATTAGATAAAAATTAGCTTAATGAGATCTGCATATCTTATCAGAGTATTTTACCTCCTAGAAGCTGATCAGAGGTTTTCAGGAATGAGAGCTGCATGGATCAAAGCTCCACAAATAAATGAGGGGGGTTTGTTTGGTGGGGTTCTTTTCCTAACTCAGGAATTCGAGGTCTGAGATTTCAGTGTCCCCAAGAGGAACAATTCCCTGTGCTGGAGGCGGGGGGATCCCGAAATACCTGGGATGAGGGGGTGCTGGGTGAGGGACGGGCACACAGGGTGTGAAGTGCAGGAGGAGCTCCCAGACCCATCTGGGGTCTGGGTTCATGTGGGGAGGGTCAGCTCTCGCCAGGAGTCACCCGGCAGGTCTGGAGACATCTCTGGGGGCAGAAAAAGGAAAATCCTCCTCTGGATGTTGGTGCCAGTCTCAGGCTCTGTCACTTGGGATCCCCAGAAAACTCCACTGAAGGCCATGGATTCTTCCCCTTAAAACAGTGGGAAAACGGATTTTTTTTAAAAGTTTTTTTTTTTTTGTGTCCCTCCTTAAAGATCTGCAGGATCTTGGACACAACCCCTGGGCAGAGCTGCTGGATGTGCTGAGCTGTCAAACCCAGGACATTGATCCCAAAGGGTGGGAGCCAGGAGTCTTGGAGCAACCTGGGGGGAGTGCAAGGTGCCCCTGCCCATAACCCTGACTGTTCCACGATTCCATGATTGGGTTTTGCAGCCTCGGAGCTGGAATGCTCAGATTGGGGGTCCCAGCTCCAGTTGTGGTGTTGCCCATATCCACCTTTTGAAATATTAAAAAATAAAAAATAAAAATTTACAGCTTTCAAACACAGGGCCCGTTTTCATGCTCTCAGAAAGTTGGCAGGACTTCACCTCTGAGTAAAACTCAGAGGCACATTTGTAGAACACGACTGAGTGAACAGAAATAACACAAAAATATTTATCCAGCTTTTCCCTTGAGTTTTGTAATACTCATTCAGGCAATTTTTTTTTTTTTTTTAAAACTTTACTGCTCCTTTGCTTGTCACTTAGGAAATCTTGAATGTCATCCCTTTTCAAAATTTGTGTATTGAAAATGACACAGTAAAAGAAAAGCAGGGCTTTGAAGGAGGAAGGTGAGGTGTGGACTCTCTGAATTGGCAGATTTGTTTGCTCTAGAGGTTTTGGTGTGTCAGGAAAAGCCGTGCAGCCCAGGGAGAAAGAAAATCTCATGTGTGAGCTGAGATGAGTTTGAGAGGTGAGAAGGGTGAGCATGGGATGCTCCCAATGATAATTTCCTTCTTTTGCTTCCCAGCTACACTTGGATTTCTGCTGCCATTTAAATATGCTCACCTTCTAATTGCTGATGATTGACCCCGTTGTTGAATTAATTTCTCTTCTCCATTGTAGCAGTTGAAGAGGTACAAGCAGAAGAACAAGAGCTGAACACGCTCACATTGCCCAGGAAATGCATCTCTGGTGGAAAGTTTATTTTTCTGTGTGACATCACTGCTCTTCAGGTGCCAGTAATTGTAAACATCCCTTGTTTTCAATTCTTTGTCCCCTTAATCTCATTAGGAGAATATCAGACGTTAAATCTTTTAAGTAGCATTAGGGAGTGTGTTCATCCATAACATATGAGAATGCCAGTCAGTTCTTAGCACCCCCTGCTCCACAACGTTTGCTGTTTTGCAAGTTCCTGTGCTGAAAAATGAGATTTGATTCCTGGAGGGCTTTGCTGGCAGAGGTTGTTGTGACTTGGAGGAAAGGAGGGTTGGGAGTGGGGTAAATGTGGGGGGGAAAAGGAGATGGAACCGGGCAGAGCTGTGACAGCCCAGCCTCTCCACGGAGCTTTCCCAAAAACAAAAGGGGGCAAAGGTTTGAGTTTGGGATTTTCCAAGCAGGTTTGAGGCCGGGATGGGGGAGCAGGGAGGGATTGCCAGGCACGTTGCTGTGCAAGGTCACGGCAGGGATGTGCAGAGCTGTCCTCTGATCCCCCCCACCCCAAGTGCAGAGAGCAGCTTGTTTTCCTGCAGGAAATCACTCACTTCTTCTCCTTGTCAGCTTTTTTGCTAGTTGGAAAAAGAGATTTTTATTTATTTATTTACTCTAACTGCCCTTCATGCTTCTCTCTTCCTCTTTGCCTCCCCGTTTCCTTTTCGCTCCCACCTATTTCCACACCCATTCTTACTCCTCCCCTAACCCAGCCTTGCAGAAAAAAAAAAATTAATGAATAACTTCTCCAATATGAGTCAAAAGTCTTATGCCCTTCACTTTTCCAGTCATTTCACAGCTCTTCTTTGCTGCTGGTGGGTTTTGCTTTTTTTTTTT
>VWZN01000235.1:247305-261667 GCA_013396955.1 Regulus satrapa
GGGGTTGTTATGAAATATGTCCCCCCTTTTTTTTTTTTTTTTTCCTTTTTCATTTTGGGGGTGGTTATTATCCTCACAATTACAGTGGGAGCAAAAATAGGCACATCCTTCAATAATTTGGAATCCATGGATGCTTTTGGTTCTGGTGTCGTGAATACAATATAAATGGAACTCGTTTTCTTTTTTTAGGGAGATACAGCTGCAGTTGCTTTTAGATATTCCAAGGCAGTAACCTCTGTAAACGACATTTAAGGAATACATCTAAAAATGCCTGCTGGAGCCTTGTAAACCAGGGACGAATTTCAGATGTCAGCTAAGGGAGGAAAATGCTGGATATGGAGCAACTGGAAAGCTTGCAATAAGAAACTGGGGTTTAAAGTTAAACAGCTGAGGGCAGCTGCTCTTGGATTGTACCCGATACAAAGATTTGACTGCTACCACAATGAAAAAAAATCTCATATTAATTATAGCAGAACAGAACTTTTTTTTTTTGTTGTTTTTTTTTTTTGTTTGTTTTTTTAACCCTACAAAATATGCTCCTTCTTTTGAGGAGCAATAATCCCACCTTTGAAATGTTCTGATTTTTTGTGAGGGTTTTGGTGGCACCAACAGAGCCCAGGCTGGGTTTGTTCTGCTTATCCAGAGAAGAGTGGAAATTGGAGTTGGACCTCTGGAGGTCTTTTCCAAGCCAAACCATTCCATGATCCCATGGGATTTTGGGTCTCGTTCAGGCAGAGGCTGCTGAGCTGTGGAAGCCAGAAGGAGAGAGCAGGGATATCTTCGAGCTCTTCTTGCCCTGGTTACAAGGGAGAAGCTTTGCAGAGCTCCTCCATTGGCCGAGTGACGGCTGGGAAACTCCCTGATCCCGAGGTTATTCCTCGTGAATCCTGTTCTGCTGGCTCTGGTGGTGCCTCTTCATGTGGCTGTGACAGCTCTGGGGTTGGAGAACTGGCTCCACAATTTCCATGCCTTTGTTCTGCAAAACTGGCACACAGGAATAGATAATGGAGGAGATATGGAGACCTACATGCTCGAGTGTAGAAAGGAGCAAATTAATGGGAAAAATGAATTAGGAGTATTTTTATTTGCATAATTCCCACTAAGAAAGCATTCTTTTATGCCAAGAAAGTGGAGCCGGAGCTAGATTTTGAATGGGGGATATTAAAAGAAGCCTGAGTTTTTTTGGGGGTTTTTTATTTATTTATTTTTTGCTCCTGCAGTCTGACAGGAAGCAGCAAGTGATTGCAGAGCAGAAAACTCTGCTCCACCAAACACATTCCAGCCATTCCTTCACCCACCATGCTCCTGCCCGGAGCTGAGGGGAGGCACGGGGAGGGAAAGCTGACATCACCCCGTGGAAAGTAAACAAAGGCACGCAGGGCACCATCAAACCTGCACTGGTTCTGGGATGCTTATCCCCAGATCCTAACTGAGCCTCTGGAGCAGCCTTTGGGTCCTGAAGGGCTTCAGGATCCAGGGGGAGGGAAGGGATTCCTTGCTCTGTGTGCGAACTGTTCTGCCCTTGGAGGAGGCAGAGGGGCTGCGGTGTCATCTGGGATAAACCAGCGCCTTTTCTGCTTGGATTGCTTCCAGGGAGGAGGACGGCATCCTGCAGGAGTCTTGCAGCTGTGCAGGAGATCCCAGAGCCAGGAGAGAGGAGAAGGCTCTCCCCACGTGGTGTGGCTTCACTCCCAAAGCCGTGGCAGTGATTCCCTCGATAGAGAGCCCCTGTTCTCTTGGATGAGGGCTTGGATTTCAGTGCTGTTATCTGGGGAGCTGAAAAGACTCGGCTTTGGACAAGGAGCTTTCTCCTGCACCAGGCCGCAGCTTCCTGCCACACCTCCTGGGCTGTTTGCTGCTTCTGTGCCTGCCTGGGACTCCGAGCACTTCCATCCAAATCATGGTGCACAAACCAGGAATTCCAAACGGGCCTTTCTTCCCTTTCTGTCCCGGATCTTATTAAAAACCAGCAATTTCCAGATTGGATGGTGAGAAGGAATTCCAGGGGCTGTCACAGGGCAGTATCTATAACATGATTTTAAGGAAATTGGTAAAAAGAAGATCACAGAATCCCAGAATGGTTTGGGATGGAGGTTAAAGCTAAAAGCCCATTCCCCCCCTTCCCAATGGGGGGACACATTCCTAAAAAAGTAAACCAGGTTGCTCCAAACCCCATCCAGCCTTGCCTGGAACACTTCTAGGGAAGAGACACCAACAGTTATGGATCCTAGATGCTAATTTTAATTTTTTTTTTAGTTCCAATGGACATGACTCAGTGCAGATATTTGCCATTTGTAAATGATGGGGACAGCACACGCCTGAGATACATTTACTCCCCTTCTCTTGACCTTTTCCTTAATTCCCAGAGATCACTTTGAGTCTCCCCATTTTCCCAGGCTAGATACAAGCCTGCTGTGGATCCAACAAATTACCTCGATGCAGAGTTTGATAATTTCTCCCTTCAATCTGATTTTGAAGCATCCTTCCTTTGGCTTCTCTCTAAAAACCTTGGCTTTATTTCTCTTGCCAAGCCCCAGCTCTGCTCCCCGTACCTGAGCAGGGCGATGCTCTGGGGGGTGACTGCTCCTGTTGTCAGCTGTGAGCAAGGTTGGAACATTTTCCTCTGTGGCACCCTTCCCACAGCTGTCATTGCTGTCTGCAAGTTTATTCTCAGCACAGTGTGAAGCTCTCAGCCCTGCAGAAGGGCAACACTTCCCCTGAAATTGCGAAGACATGAGTTTTATATTCAGTTTGCTCTTGAGCAGGATGGAACTTGTTACCAGGTCCTCTTCCCTCCTGAAATTCAGGGTTGGTGCTCATTGTTCAGGGAGTTTTGGGCCAATTTGCTCTGAGCTGCTGTATAAATGTGTTTTATTATGACTCAGAAAAAGGTTTTCTGGTTAAAAAACTGTTGCAATGGAGATAATGTACTATAGAAGGCCAGTCTTCTAAAAATATAGAAATGGTTTTGCTTAACACAAAAAGCTTGTGTTGCAACACAGACTCATCGAGTTCTGAGGGGTAAGGAGGAAAACTTCATTATCCCTGAAAACCAGAGCACTTCCTTCTGTCTAACCCTAGTTGCACTCACCTCCTGTAAACAGGACACGGCTCCAGTATTTATTTGATTTTATTTGTACATGGATTTAAACACCACATCAATAGGAGCAATCTCCCAGAGTTTACCTGATGCATACAGAATGCATTTGGGAGTGGGGAATGCTACTGAAAACCAGGAATTATCTGAAAGGCTCATCTGGGATAGCAAAATCTTGTGGCTCCACAGACATCAAGATATCTGGTGAAGTAACCCACATGAGGAAAATATGGAAATAACTGGCAGTAGAACAAACAGCAAGGCATGGAATAAAGAAGAGGGAAGAGGAAGTAACTGGCAGGGAATAGCAGATGAGAATGTTCTAGGGAAAGTTTGTGGCATCCTGTGAGTTCCCAGCTTTTATGGCTGTGGCAGCAGCAGCAGCAGCAGCTCTGGGCTTCCCAAACCAGCATGGTTCCTTCCTGTTCTGTTTTTCAGCTCCGTAAATCAGGGCTCAAATCTCATTCCCCATCTGAATTCTGTTGCATAGGAGAACATTTCTTATGGAAAAAATCTTGGCTGTGTAAATGGGGAGTACCTGGCACAGGTGCCCAGAGCAGCTGGGGCTGCCCCTGGATCCCTGGAAATGTCCAAGGCCAGGCTGGGCACTGGGGCTGGAAGCAGCCTGTCCCTGCCCATGGAACTGGATGAGCTTTAAGGTTCCTTTCGACCCAATTCCTCCTGTGATTCCACAATTCTGTGATTTATTTAAGCTCATTCCCTCCAAACCACTTGGGATGGCTCCTGCACCTTGGGTCAGCCATGGACAAGTGGTTGCAGGGTCTAAAATGTCAGATTTTTCACTTTGAACTGTGAAGGAAAGGAAGAAATATTTCACAAATATCCAGGTATTTCAAGCAAAAAAAAAAAAGGGATTTATAGTTCTTGAGGCAGAAATTCTAGAAAAAAACAATTGCAAAGGCAGCCATGAAATTATTGCACAGGAGAGAAATGAGGCTGAGGGAGCTGGAATTTTCATTGTGTGGAGGAAGCTGGAGCTGCGGTTTCATTAACTGAGGATCAGCTGTTCCCTGCTCCCAGGAGAGCCCTTCAGCCCTGCTCTTGTGGGCATAAAAAATTCCAAAAGCAGAAGGTGGAAATTAGTGGATGTCCCAAACCAGTTCCTCCAGCCTGGCACTGGTGCAGAGGGAGCATCAGAGCATGGCAGGTTCAAAACCAGGTTAGATTTGTATTCCAAGGAGCAGGAATTCCATGGGAGTCATTGTTTCCCCACCAGGCAGGGGCTCTCTGTGTTCAGGGCATCTCAACCACCGGGTGAGGGAGTGTGGATGCTTCCAGCCTCCACAGGGGATGCAAAGTCCAGATTTCTGATGGGCAAGTGCTCCGGGCTGGGTGGAACAGCTGGAGGAACGAGCAGGGCAGGAGCTGCTCCTGGCAGCTTCCAGCCTGAATTCCTGATCCCACCCCTGCTTTGCCGCTCCCCCGAGATCCCCTGCCCCTTCCACGCTGCTCTCCTTGCTAATCCCAAGCTGAATGTTTGTTCCTGAGTGGCTGCAGTGCTGACAAGTCTCCTGGAACCTTTCTGTCTCATGGTTGGGGCTGACATCACCATTCCTGGAGGGAATTCCTGCTCCTCCTTGGGCTGACCTCTGACTCCACACTGAGTGCCATGTCCTGGTGTTTGGGAATGCTGCCCTGTGCTCCTGGGAGGAGCCATGCAGGCAGAAACTTCTTTGATTTCAGGAATTCCTTTCTCTCTTTGCCATTTGTAGTCCTTTAGGATTTTAAAAGGGAACTGGACAACCTTTATTGGGATATTTGGTCTCACTGCTTGCTCTGGAATATTTTTCTGTCATTGAGATTTGAGACTTCCCTGTCTCTGTGGGGTTTTATTTTCCCTCTTTTGGGTGTTCAAATGAATCTGCTGAAGGATGCATCCCTTTCATCCCACAGCTATGGAATAAGGAACTGATTTGTCTTAATGATTTGCTCTAATAGTAACTCCTACTAAAACCAAACCAACATTTTCTTTTCACTACTTAGAATTGCACAATTGATATTTATTGTTCAGTTCCTCAGGGAGGATAAGTAACCAGCTCCTAAAAGGACAGAAAAGACAGATGCATTTGCAGGATTAACTTTAAAGCATAAATATTTATTTTTTAAATTACAAAATCCTTCTGGTCCTTCAAGTTCAGGGATAGTAAGGTCAGACAGGAGACACAGATTCCATGGAGAAGTCTGTCAAGTTTATTGTAGAACTTGTAATTTCTTCTTTTGTTCCCCATTGGCATTTGAGTAGCAGGACCTGCAGAGTTTAATAATCAACAGCAGCGAGAGAATTTTCCTGGAGAAACATTTGGAGGACAGGGCATTGTAGTGGTTGGAATCTGGGCTGGAAATCTAATTTGATGAATTTATCCAGGCAAACTATTCAACTTTGGAGTGACTCAGCTTCCCTATTTTGAAGCAGAGTTACCAGTAAGACATTAAATCTAGATGTTATTAATGGGAAATCAAGTTACACTGCTGAAGGTATAAAAGAAAGGGTTCATATCCTGCTTTAAATATAACGATTTTCTCACTTCCAGTAACTTGTGAGGCCATAAAAACAGCCTCGATTACAACCAAAATCAAATGGATAAAGGACAAAGTGGTGCTTATAGGAAATAAGAACGATGGAATGTGCTGATCCAAGGAAAAGAGGAGAAATGGTGCATTCAGGAGCACCAGATTCTCAGAGATCAGCGTGGGCAGCTGGAGGTCTGACCCTCTGCCAGCCCAGGACCTGCAGAGGGAGGGAAGGGACCGAGGTGTTTTCCTGCAGCACACCTTGTGTCTAGAAGCATCAGTTGGAGTGGAAAGGCCATGAGTTAATTTTAAGCGGGAGAAACTGTTTGGAAGTGTGTGAAATAAATCAATGAATGGAATTTGTGCAGCCATGTGAATAAAAGTGTTTTGTCCCGTGAGGGTTCCTGAGGTTTATCAGAGGTGTTGAAAATACCCAGTCCTTGTAGTACCTCTTGTTTTGCAGCCAGTACAAGGAATCTGTTCTCTGGGCTTTCAAATATTTATAAATACATCACCAGGCAGTAACCAAGCTCAGCACGCTGTTGAAAGAGTGTGTTTTAGGGTCTGAAGGAGGTTGTGGGTGGATATTTATACACGTGTGGAAAAAGAAATCCATATGATAAAGGATGCTGGGCAGTCTGGAATACAGAGGAAACTGGGTATGGAACCCTGAGTTCCACTCCAGACTTGGTTTTGAGGCTCATCCTGATGCAATAATCGAGTGCTCAGGGTTGTACCAGCTCAATAATTATTTAAAGTCACTTAATACAGCAAAATGTTGTCTGCAATAAGTCAAACCTCCCCAGTGTCTTTGTTAGTGGTGAAGAGATCTGACCGGGGACGGATTTCTGCCCGCCAGACAAAGACTTGACAGCATTTGTGGTGAAATAAGCTGCTCTGTTTGCAGACTGGAGCAAAAATCCTTTCTGTACAGCTGGTGAGTTTTTGTTTTTGCAGTCAAAACAGATGCACTGGCTGGGACAGCCATTGGGAATGGTTGGCTTTAACCCGTGCTGGAGTCATTAGTGGTAAATTCTGTTAATAGCAAACTGCTTGCTATTTAAAGAGCCTGATTCCAGGCCAGCTTTCCCAGGAAAAAGTTACCTGCTGTTTTAGCTTTGATGAAGTGAAAGCTCAACCCGAAACAATAATAAAAAATCCAACACCTCCCCTGCTCCTGCTACCCCAGGACCATTAAAACCTGGAGAAAATGTAAAAAGAGCACGTGCACAATCCTTTACAGTTCTGAGGGAGCCCTAAATTTGTGACAGTGAAACCCTCACAGAATGTGGGTCTTTGTGGCTGTTAGGCACATTCATTCTCCTGGAAGCACTGGCTGTAAATCCAATTTTATAGATTAAAGACTTGTAGCATAATGTAGGCACCTGTCGGTTTATGGCAGCCTAAAAATATCCGCCTGCCCATAACATGTTTTTCAGCAACTTGGAGCATATGTATGTTTTTTGATACCTTTTAGCTATTTTTTCCAGTCCTTGTCTGTCACCTCAGCTTGCTGTGCTGGCTCTACTAGGAATAATAAAGGAGATGCTGGATCAGATGAAGTGTGGGCTGGCCATTAGCAGTTAATGATAAAATCAAATCTCTCCCCAGGCTGTGGGAAGGAGTCGGAAAGCAGGACTGTCACAGCTCGGAGCTGCCAGGGTGGGCTCTGCCCCTGCTAACGAGCTGGGTGTGATTACAGAGGCCCGTTCTGACTGGGAAACGCTCCAGGGTTCTGTTTTGTCCAGGATTAAATGAGGAGGGGGCTTTGTGGTGTCATGGTAAACAAGCTCTCCCAGCATGAGGATTTGGGGTCTTGATTTGGGAGCTCAGCCTCGGCCAGGGACCTCAGGGTGGATTTCCAGGACCTCCTCGAGGGTCACCCCCGGGTCTTTGCTCGAGGACTGGTGTCCTATTAATGCTCTGTCCCAGGAGGTGTGGAGCTGGAGTGGATCAAAGGGTCACGGAATCACTGAAGCACAGAATCCTGGAGTGGTTTGGGTGGGAAGGGACCTCTAAACTCATCCAGTGCCACCCCTGTCGAGGGCAGGGACACCTTCCAGTGTCCCAGGTGGCTCCAAGCCCTTTCCAGCCTGGCCTTGGACACTTGCAGGGGCAGCCACAGCTTCTCTGGGCCTCCCCACCCTCCCAGCCAGAAATTCCTTCCTAATATCCAGCCTAAATCCACCTTCTTTCAGAGAGAAACCAAACAAGGACCTCTTGAATCATTTTGATCCTTTCCAGGATAAGCTCTAGCTTGTGACTTGCTCCGAAACAATTGGAGTAAAAAATGATTCCAGGTGAGATATAAGAACCTCAGCACCCCAAACCTGAATCTGATGCCCAGAGCTGTGCTTCGGGAATCTCTGCTTTCCCTTCCACCCTCCCTTCCTATATGGAGGTTTCTGTCCTTTCCTTAAACGTGGTGGAAACTGGCCAAAGGTTCAAAAACATCCTTGGTGGAGCAGGAGAGCAGAGGCACAGCCTGGCACCTGCTGCACCTCCACGAGCCTTGTTTCCTTAGGAAAGCTGCTGAGAAGCCGTGGCTGTGTTGGTGCAGCCTCTGCTGGGGTTGGGATGGGGTTGGCTCACACTGGAAGCGTTGACTCACCCCAGGGTGTTCAGCTCCAGGGAGCTCGGGCAGGGCTTGCAGGCGGCACAGTCAGGGGTTTGAGACTTGGACATGGGAGGCAAGAAACAGGAAGGAAATCTGAGCTCTGGCAGGTCAATCTTTTGGTTACATTGGCATTAAGTCAAGAACAGGAGGAGAAAAATTTTGCAACAAGAATCTGAGAGGATTTTTTTTTTTTTTTCCTATGGCTTGCCACTTTCTATTTATGGGAACCCAAAATGACCTGGCTTCCTGGGCTGGAAACAGTAGCAACATGTCTCTGATGTCAGTCTGACTTCTACATTTCAAGCCAGTCTCTGCTACATACTTAGGACATTTTTTAGTAGGCGCTGTAGGCTGGGAGGTGATGGGACCCAGGACAGCATCGCGTGACAGGTGAAGCACCAGGAGATGCTAATGAAATACAATTTCAGAATGGTTTGGGTAGGAAGGGACCTTAAAGCTCATTTTGTCCCCCCCCTGCCATGTCCAGGGACACCTTCCATTGTCCCAGGGTGCTCCAAGCCCTGTCCAGCCTGGCCCTGGACACTGCCAGGGACCCAGGGACAGCCCCAGCTGCTCTGGGCACCTGTGCCAGGGCCTTCCCACCCTCTCAAGGAGGAATTTCTTCCCAACATCCAGCCTAAAACCACTCTCTCTCAGGCTGAAATCAGTGCTGATGTTAGGACTGCCTCATCCACCCCCAGTAAATCAACATTTGGTGCTTCCCTCATCCTCCCCCTCAGCCTTTCATAAATATTGTCACTCGTTCTTTTCCCAACACTGCCTCGAGGAAGAATAAGACAGAAATGGTCAGCACGGCAGAGGCACAGCAATCCAAGTGTTGCAGTTTTTCTCCCTTGCTTGGCTCTTGTACTAAATTTAATCTGTCCCCCAGACAGGTCAGGATCTATATTTTTCCCCCCACTGCTCTGTTTTAATACACTCTGGTTCTTACCTGTGCTGGGTTTGTACGAGCCAGGACCAAGGTGACAAGGCAGGAGGTGACATTTGGCACCCACGAAATCTGTGAGAAGGGTCCCCAGTGACAGCAGCAGATCCTCCTCACTGGGAATTGCTCAGGCACTGTTACTGGGGAGAGCAGCAGTTTGAGGATGTGTTGACCGTGCTGGGTAATTAAATATTTGTTCTATTTCTGAAATCTGGGATTTAGGAGAAATCAGGGAATCATGGAATCTGAGAATCCCAGGCTGGTTTGGGTTGGAAGGGACCAAAACTCCCCTCACCCCAGCCTGCCGTGGGCAGGGACACTTTCCCTGGCCCAGCTTGTCCAGAATAGCAGTTGGAATTTTATTTCATCTACCAATTTCTCCCTCAGTCTTTTCTCCTTCAAGGCCTTGAAAACTGAACTTTAATTTTCAGTGTTTGGCTTTGGGCGAAAGGAGCACCATTACAGACAGCACTCAATGGTTCTTAAATAGCTCACTGCTTCTAATCCTCCTTCATCACCACAGACAGTAGGAAAAGTGTTCCCTGTTCCTTTCCCTCATTTTTATATAATATTGAGACCACAGGGTTCCTATTTTTTCTTGCAGAGACTTTTACCAGGTTCACTTTTCTTGCCTTGAGAAGCTTTTTGCTTCTTCTTCTTCTTCTGAATGTCTCTGAAAGGAAAATGTCAGTAACTTTCTTTCAAGTTTAATCAACTCCCCCAGGAGAGAAAAATTCCACTTGGGAGCAGCCTCCAATAATGGTGCACTCAGTGATCTCTCACCTGGATTTTCCAAAATCTTCTTTCTCAGAAGTAAACTTTATTCCACCCCACATCCTTTTACTCCTGTCTGCTGGGTGTTTGCAGCCTGCTGAATGATGGAGGGAAGAATTAGGATTAATTGCTGTATTTTTTCCCTGTGCACACAAATAAAATGCACCCAGGCATGGGATTATTTATTCATAGGTGTGGGGAAATGGTATAAGGACTTCAAACAAAATTAACATTTGAAAAAATGCATGAAAAGTGGTTGCAATATTTAGACATGGCACTTTAGTTTTCTCTCCTCTGAACTTTTTGAAAGAATTCTGTTTCTAAAATCAAGCACCTATAGATGTCAGAGGATAACTTGGTATTAAATTGAAATAAATTACCTCCATTTCTGTGAAGCCCCCACCAGTGGTTGAATATTCAACACTTTTGTGAACATTGAAAAATCTGGAATAACTGAGGAAGTTTATAGTCTCTTTGTGATATTTTTGGTCATCTGAGAGAACTTTACAGGCAGAGAATTTACTCTGAATTCTGTTCTCTCTGTGCCACATCAGAGCTCCTGGGTCACGTTTGCACCAGGCAGGGTAAAGCACAGCTTCATACTTAGAAGATTTTGGAGTCTTCTGCCTTTTTACCTCTCTACATACCAGCAGAAGAAATAAATTTGGAGAAGGGGTTTGAGTAGAGCTGGGACCGAGCTCTGAGGTTGGTGCTGTTCAGTTCTCTGCAGCAAGCCAGGCCTAAAGAGCACTTCTTTACTTCTGTCTGCTTTTCAGTTCAGAGCTAAAGCCATCTGAAGGAAAAAGGACTCAAATACTCTCCCAGACACTCTTATTCACACCAGTTAGACCCAGCTGGGAGGATCTGCTCAGCCCCAAATACCTGCTTTAGTTACAGACCTGTCTGGGTCAAAGAGGGGAAGGAAGAGTTTTCCTTCTGCTGCTCCATGCACAGCCAGCTGGAAATACTGTATTGCAATGTTTTCATTAATTTAAATAGTGTGGACAGACAAATTTCTTTCACTTGAGAGTTGTATGGGTGCTTGTGATGAAGGTTACAGGTTTTTTTTAAGAACAGGAGAGTCCAAAAATCTCCAGAAAAAGGCTTTGATGCTTCCAACTTTTGTCTGTCGCAGGAAGTAAAGGCTGGGTAAGAGTTACCAGGGGTTGTAGAGGTGATTTCTGTGATAGAGGATATCTCCAGATTAGGGAGAGATGGCAAAGGGGGACAGTGGAAACAATGGATATTGGAATAAGGATTTAAAAGAAAGAGAAGTCAGGGGGCTCTTGCATTTGACCTTTCTCTGGGTGTTTATTATTTCTGAGTTCTTACCTTCCGTGCGCCGTGTGAAGGTGGGAATGGGTAAAGCAAGGTCAGAGAATTCCTGGTTCTTCTGCTGGCCAGAGGAGGGTTTGGCCCCAGAACAGAGGCAGGGCCGTGGGCTGGTGGCAGCACCGAGAGGGGAGCTCCTCACCCACCCCTGCCAGCGCTGCTCCTCTGCTCCCAGCTGAGCAACTCGCTGCCTGCACCCCAGGCACAATGCCTGGGATAAAGTGTGCAGCCTCTGTGGGTGGGGAAGAATGCTCCAGAGGGCTGAACGGAGCCTTCTTCTGGCTGGGGAGTTGGGAAGGGAGCAGGGTGTGCCAGGCTCGTGCTGCTGCCTTGGTGGGGCTGGCGGAGGTTCCTGAGCCAGACGTGCTCGAGATCACGCTCGTTTAAAGCCTCTGGTTTTTTTTTTTTAATGATCTCACCAGTTTCACACCATGGATGGTATTTGTTGAGTGGTTGGTTGGGTGTGAGCAGCGTGGACGTTGTTAATAGGAGAAGGGGAGGCTCTGGGAGGAGCTCACTGCAGCCTCTCAGTCCTTCGAGGAGGAGGACGGGGACAGGCTTTTAGCAGGACCTGCTAAAGGCCACGGAGCAAGGGTTAATGGGTTTAAACGGAAGGATTTAGGTTCATCCAGGTTAGATATCAGGATGGAGTTTTCTACCAGTGAGGCCCTGGCACAGGTGCCCAGAGAAGCTGTGACTGCCCCTGGATCCCTGGAAGTGTCCAAGGCCAGGCTGGATGGGGCTTGGAGCCACCTGGGACAGTGGGGGGTGTCCCTGCCCATGGCAATAAAATTTATCTAGATGACTTTCAAAGGTCCTTTCCCGTCCAATCTATGATTCTGTGAAGCATTCCTTGATTTTATTCGGCCTTTGAAGCTGGACCAGCATTAATGCTGCTGGATGAGGGATATTCTAAAAGCCTTGGAGCCATCCTCACCCCGTCCCTGTTACACTGGAGAGCCTCCAGTGTGCCTTTGTGACCCCTGGCGTGGCTGACACCGTGTCTGGTGGTGGTGACAACGCCCTGAGGCCTGATGCAGCTCAGAGTGACACTGCTGGCAGGTTCTGTGCAGGAATCACAGCCCCATCCCTGCTGTCAGCTGGAGACACCCAGAGCTCTCCATTCTTTGCAAGCCATGTTTTGAAAGCTCAAGGTCTCCCAGTCCTTGAGCTGTTGGCTGGAAACTCCCACAGAAGCTTCCAGGAGCCTGCTTCTCCCATCTGCTCCTGTGAAGGTAAAAGTGACAATTCACTCTGGGGACAGCCCTGACTTCCTTCATTAGCTCCACATTAGTCTGATGCTGCTCATTTTTCTTGGAGCCTCGTGTGGAAGCTGCTGGAATATTACTGGGATGTGCAGTGAGTTCAGGGGATGGAAGCTGCTCCTTGGAATGAGCACCCTGCAGCTGTGCCCTACAGGTTGTTGTCCAACCCGCTGAATAAATGCAAAATTTCACTTTTAATATGTATCCTAATGCGGTTTAATTTTTGCCTTCTTTAGGAAACCGCTAACATATTTTTTTTAAGTCTTCAAAAGGGCGGTTCCCTTATTTTAAAACAAAGCTCTGTTTGATTTCCCCCCAAATAATGGTATACCACCTTCTGTCATTCCAGAAGCCACGAGCAGAGAGCTCCTCCCATCAGTGCACTGTGGCTGGGCATGAAATGCTCTGGTTGGGATTTTCTGAGCCAAATGTAAATGTGCTTGATGAGACACAAGGGGATGGGGCTGAGGCTGGGGAGAAATGGCTTTTAGCAGCAGATGCAGACAAAAGGATTGGATTTCAGTCCACAAAAAGTCAAAGACAAAAAGAAATAGAGACTGGAGTCCCAAATGGAGGGAGGAGGTGTCAGAATTTGGAAGGCTGAACAGCTGTAGCCTGTTTATGTATTTTAATCCATTGTTAGAGAGCTGGAAATTGCACAAAAAGCTAAGGGCATTTAAATTCTGTTTTCTTAAAAAAGATCTGCCATTGACCAAGACAAGCTACAAAAAGAAATGTGAAATTTATCAAGAATTTTCTGCTTATATCGAATTAACCAAAAATACATTGAAAGATTCTTCTGAGTGGGTGTTGTGGGGAAGACACTCAAAATCACAGGAAGAAAATGAGATGATTGGGATATTTCCTGGTATCAAAAATCTGATGAGTGTCTGGAACCTGCTCCTCCAAAGCTCATAACCTACAGCTGAGGATATTCCTGCTATGAAAACTCTTTGCTGGCTACCTAAGAAGCAATTTTTTCTCCAAGTGTTGAAAAGTGGAATGTTTCTGACCTTTAACAATGATGATATTTGATTCTGGTGAAAAAAGGAAGCAAGAAGTAATTATGAAATATTTTTATTGGCTCCAGCAGCAGCTCTGCAGCGCAGATGGTTTAAATTACCTGCCTTGAGGTTGGAGTGTAAGTCTCAGATCCATCTCCACAGTTTTAATATTTAAAGCAAGGTACTAACTTGCTGGCCTAGATCTTGAAAGCAGCTTAATTGAGCCTTTAAAAGCTGATAGTTCTCTCTTGTACACGAGTCAACAAACACTTTTCCCTCTCCCGTTGCCTGGCAGTGCTTTCCTCACGCTCAGACAGTGGCACGTTGAAAGGAAGGAGTTTTGTTCCCCACCTTTCAGCAGGACATGAATCCTGATGGGAGCAGTTGGCATCCACTGCCTTGTTTGCTTGGCGGCTGAAGCCAAAGAGGGGATCCCAGCCTGGTTTGGGTTGGAAGGGATCCTAAATTTCATACTCTCCCACCCCTGCCACAGGCAAGGACACCTCCCATTGTCCCAGGCTATTCCAAGCCTTGTCTAGCCTAGTCTTGGACACTTCTTCCAGGGATCCAGGGGCAGCCACATCTTCTCTGGGAACCTGTGGCAGTGTTCTGCTACTCTCACTGTGGAAAACTTCCTTAAATCCCACCCTTTCCTCTCCATCCCACCCCAAAACCCTCCACAAACTTTACTTACTGGGAACCAGCTGCTACTTCCAACAAGCTCCGGTGTTTGCCTTGTTTTTCCTCCTTCTCCTTCTCCTTCTCCTTCTCCTTCTCCTTCTCCTTCTCCTTCTC
>VWZN01000235.1:263370-285314 GCA_013396955.1 Regulus satrapa
TTTTTTTTTTTCTTTCCATGAGAAGAACAAGTGTGAAGCCGTTGCCAGGTACTCTGATGGCGGGGTTGATGGCACAACAATCTGTTCCTTCCTCTTTTCCTGGCTTGGGCTTTATTTTCTGCGCTGACTTCTTGAACTTTCCGGGAGCCAGCTGAGAGCCCTAAACCAGCAGAGAATCCACACTGCCAAAACAAACAAAAAAAAGGTGTTTTGTGCCGTTTTAGTCCCCCCAACTGACTCATCTTGAAGGAGGGGAATGGGGACACGGAGCTGAGGAGGCTGAGAATGAGGGGATGAAGGAGAACCTTTTGGCAAAGATGAGCCACGAAATTGGCTCTGAGTTGTCCCTGAACCCTGCACACCAAACCCCCCAAAGTGATGCATGTCAAGCTCGTTACAGCTCAGCCTGCATGCCATTAATTTAACATTAACATTATTAATTTGACATGCAGCCCAGAAAATGAGTGGAGATGTCAGCTCTTGACCAACCTGTCTCTCTGGCCACGTGGTCCCAGCTGCAGTTTCCCAAATGGCATCTCATGGAAATTGCGACCAGATGAAACAAGGGAATGTAAAAAGAGTGAATTGAATATACTCCCCAAATTATTCACTTATTTCAACAAACAAGAATCCCACTGATGTAATCTATGACTGGTTTTGATGCTAAAAGCAAATCAAGAGCTGGAATGTACTTACGTGGCTAGACAGTAAATATCTCTGAGTCCTTCTAATCCATTAAATTGCAAGAGTATGTCTGCTTGTCTAAATGGAAGGAGACATCTCTTCTCCCTACCACTGTCATTTACTCCTCCGCTTCCTGATTCTTTAGCCTTTTTTTTTCCCTCTCCTTTTTTTTTTTTTTTTCTTCCCCCCTTAAAAATAGGGCTCCTTTTGTATGTGTGAAACTACTGCTACTCCCACTTCAGTTTTCTCCTGAAAGCTGAGTGGAAATGCTGGAGGAATTTGATGGCTGCATCTTTTCCTCTGGGAGTTTCACTCTGTGGAACCAGAGCGTGGCCTATAGCTGGAGGTGGGCTTGAACCCTCTCCCTGTGCTTTTTGTTCTGCTTTTTGGGCTGTTTGATGTCACCTCCTTGCCTGGTGCTGCAGATGAACATCTCAAATCCATCCCAAATCCAACTGTGAAGTATCCTCGTGCCCCTACATTTGATATTCCCACTGCATCCCAGTCTGCCCAAAGCTTCATGACAAGGCAGACCCAGTGCTTTTTCAGGAAAACATCTTTAAGATTGATAAATGTTGGTTCATCTCAGTGAAATAATAATTTCATGGTGTTTTAGTCCTGGCACGGGGCTCTGTCCTAAGTCACAGAGCCCACCTGGCTCAGGCTGTCTCAGCAGGTGAGCAGAGCCCAGGATGCAAAAAAAGGTGAAGGTTCCACAGTGTCCACATTTTCCAGTTTATTTTAAACTGATTGGAGATTGAATCAGCTTTCAGGGAGCCCTGGAAATTTATTTAGGGTACAAGTGGAGATCCTGAGCATGCAGAGATGGGAGTGGATGTTTACTCCTGCTCCCTGCTGTCCACACTGTGGTTTTTGCTCCCATGTGTTGCTCTCACATGGTTTCAGCTCCTCATCCTGTGCATCAAAGTGTGAGAGAGAGGTCTTCCCAATTTCTCCAGTCTTACACAGAGCCCAAGGTTTGAAACGATTGCTCTGGAATCTGTGCTGTGTGATACTTTCCCCTAGGTGATAATAAAAAAATTGCTTGGGATGCAGAAGATCTTTTTCCCTTGGGAATGGTGTTTGTAGGAGTCTTATCAGCTGGCTGATGAAAGTCACTGCAGGGCATTTCTCCCCAGGCATGCTCAGACCAGCCCTGAAGCCCAGAAGCTCTTCCTGTACCTCGAGGAGCTGATGAGAGCACTCTCAGAATGCTAACATACCTATTTTTGAAGGGCAGAGTTGCCTTGACCTTTGCCTGATCCCACAACCACAAAAGAAAATCAGACTTTTTCAACCATCCCGAACAAATGAATGCAGTTGTGGAAGTTTTTCCTGGCGGAGATGGGAGGAAAGAAACCCTCGTCATTTCCCCTACATTTCCAAGCCTTTCAAATCCCAAATGTCATCCCCTGTGGATCTGGTTCTCCCACTGCCCGTGGTTATTTATTGACTCAGTCCCAGCCCCTGTCTGGTGTTGCAGACCTTGGGCAGGAGCGGCTCCGTGCTATCCCTCTGCCAGGTTTAGCTTGAGCCCATCCGTGCTCCTGCCTTCTGGAATTCTTTGCCTCCAGGAGAACACACTTTAGTTACTTCTTTTCCTGGGCTTTTGTCTGCCCTCAGGTCTTGGAGCCACTCTTTGGTAGAGGCCTACTGTAATCACCTTATCTGCTTGATTGAAATGTTAGCAAGTCGTTAATGCAAACACCAAATTACTCAGAGAGGCAACAGCCAAATTGTGAGTCTGAAGACTCTTTACACCCCCAACGTTCTGATTTCACATAAATAATACAAATTGGCTTGCATTCTTTATGCAAAAGAATGAATGGGAGAAATGTGTGCTGTTTATTACAGACCAGAAATAATCTTTCAATTGTGAATTGTGACTTTTGGGTGGCAGGTACAGGGGTGTGCATGAAAAGGGACTTATAACACAGAGGAGAGTGACTTTTTTACATGGGCAGATAGTGATAGGACAAGGAGGAATGGTTTTAAGCTTAAAAAGAGATTTAAATTGGATATTGGGAAGAAATTCTTCCCTGTGAGGGTGGGCAGGCCCTGGCACAGGGTGCCCAGAGAAGCTGTGGCTGCCCCTGGATTCCTGGGAGAGTCCAAGGCCAGGTTGGATATTGGGGCTGGGAGCAGCCTGGCACGTTGGAAAGCGTCCCTGCCCATGGCAGAGGTGGGTTGCAATGGTCTTGGAGTTTTGTTCCAACCCAACCCATTCTGGGACTCTGTGATAACTGAGTTAGGTCAGCCTAAGCTCCCGCCCCTCTCTCCTGCCCTGCAGTGTTTGTGTAACACAGAAATTTAATTTCCTTCACTCAGCATTACCCTCTTGGCACCCAAAAGTTACAAATGTGAGAGGGGCTGAAAAATAATCAACTTCATTAGACTTTAAGAATTTTGCTTCAGTGTGTTTGAACCGAGGACAGAACTTAAAGCTGAACAACATCAAGCTTTCCCATCTCCCAAAACATGAAACACCAGCAAATCGGTTCCCAGATCAGTTTGTTCAATATTTATTCCCCATCTCAGGTGTTCAAGTAGGTCTAGAGTAGAAGATTATTCTGTTGAACTCACAGCTGTTCCCTAAATTGCATTAAAATAGTTTCCCATTTGCTGGAAGAGCAATTTTGAAGTGTTGCACTCCAGCCTGTCACTGGGACTTTGAAAACATCTGAATAGTGGGAATTGGTTTGTGTCAAAGGAAAATGGACAATTATTTTAAACCTTTCATTTTCACTGCTGCAAGTTAGCAACTGCTGGGAGCCGCCGTGTAATTCCTGCACACTTCCAGCTGGACAAATCCCACTGAGATGTATAAAAAGAATCCTGCTGGGTGTGCTCAGCCTGGAAGTGTTGGGTTATTCCCATCTGAAATCCCGTTGCAAATGTTCCTGGTTGTCCCAGAAGCCGAGGTGGGCAGGACGTTGGAGTTGCCGCTTCCAGAGCTGTTAAAAATCCCTCTCAGGCCGGGAGACACGTGCAGCTGGAAAGCTCCTCGCTCCCAGCCTTTGAAATGTGAAACTGCGACCTCAGTCCACCAAGAAATGCTGGTCAATGTTCACAGCACTGTGGGTTCCGTGTTTTCCACCCATGGGATCCCTTATTGGATATCTGCCGAGGAGCAGCGCTTCCTTTCATGTCACCAATCTGAATATCGGACTTTGCCTCCTCTCCTTGAAACGGGCAAGCTGTAAAAAAATAATCACTCTCCTTGTAGGTTCACATCTCAGAGTGCAGTGCTGGAGTCTTTGTTAGGGAGTTAAGAGTCGAGGATTTCTTGCCACTGGTACATATATAAAAAAGAGCAAGCAAGGATTTATTTATAGAGCTCCAGATCCTGCAGAATTCTGAACAACAGATTAAAGGGACTGGTGGTTATTTCATTCCACAGTGAATGTTTGACTAATTATGAGCTATCTATTTTCTTTCCAAATATCGAAATGGGAAGAAAACAAATGTTTAGCAAACTAAGCCTCGAGTTTCTATTTCAAACAAATCTGTGAGGAAATGTGTCTTGCATTCACAGCAGGCTCTGCTCTATTAATCCATCAGGGGAATCTGAGGGGAGCGTGGCACTACAGGCAGGATAAGTGGAGGCTTTTAGAAAACTGCCATGAATGTTCTACAATGGTAAATAGAAATACAGATTTATGTATTAACCTTCAGCTGCTCAAAACCCAGTTTACCTTGAAACTGGGAGGTGGTGTTTGCTTGTGGTGATGTGAAACACCAAGCTCACTTCTTCTGCTGCATTTTTGTTTTAGCAGTAAAATGCAGGACAGTTCCTACAGCTGTAGAAATTCCAATTTTTCATTCAGGTGTCTGTCCATGACCACCACATCCCTGGAATTTCAGGTTGGATGGGGCTTGGAGCTGCCTGGAATAGTGGAAGATGTCCAGCCCGTGGCACGGAGGGGAATGGGATGAGCTTTAAAGTCACTTCCCACCCAAACCAGTGTGGAATTCAATGTTTTATTGTGCAAAACACACAATTCAAAATGCAGAGCTGCAGATTTATTTTCACGCTGCCCCAGGCTCTGGACTTGGCCCCTCTCACCCTTCAGCCTCCCAAGGTGCCAATTTTGAGGGTGTGTTTTCCTCCTGCAAAGGAAAACTCCCAATCTGATGCCATAAAACTGTTCCTGAAGGTTTCACACAGTTTATTCCAGTTAGTCCTAAAGAGCCACGACAGCAAAGTGCTCATACAGCAGAAACTCAGCTTGCAGTACCTTGCTGGCTGACTTAGGAGGTTCCTGCCTGAGTCTCAGGTTCCCCATCTGTTAGAAACTGTGCTTTGTAAAAGTTCCTTAAGATCTGCTGATAAAAAACATTTTTATACTTCTTTTTTTTTGCAGCTGTGAACACTTTTTATGTGAGAAATCCTGCATAGTTACACATAGATTCATCACAAAACTGGTAGAAAAGGAAAATATTCCAAAGAGCTATGTGTTGTTTTTTTTTTTTAATTTTTTTTTATTGCATTGGTTAGAGAGGATTAGAATCTGATATTTTCAAGAATAAATAAAAATAAAAGGGATTATTTAAGCAGCTTGTGTTCAAAGCCTGCAACTCACAGGGAGTCTGGGTGTTTTGAAGTTTGTAAGGAAATATTCTGAAGCCATTAAGCTGCTGCTGCTTGGAAGCAGAGTGGAGACTTAATTAAAGGTTTGAGGGGGAAGAGAGGATGGTGAAAGTTGCAAAACCATGGGCTGATGTTTTTGAAAAACATAATCATGTTTTTTAATATATGAGGATTTGTAAAAGTGCAGGTTTGGATGGGAAAACTTGTGCAGTGTCAGGATTCACCTGCAGCTCCTGGATTCTGGGATTTCACTCTTCTCAGAACAGCATCCTGGGTGTTCCATCCATCAAGTTCCTACATTTTTGTGTATATTGAAAGGACTGGCTTTGTGTGACTAAATATGAGCTTTAAATATTTAATTTTTTTTCTAGATAACTCTCCAAGTTCAATCACTAAAGGACTTTAATGTGTTTCTTTCCTGTAGATGTGTTCGCACCTTTATTTCCCATTGCACAAACATTGCCTTTCACTGTTTTGTATTCAGCTTTATAAATAATTGCCTTATATTGAAATTACCATTGGTGTTTACCTTGCTGTTCCTTTTCTAGTTCCACTTTTTCTTGCTGTGTGAATTTGGGGGACTTTGCTGTGTGTGGTGTTTGATTATTCTCCACTCTTTTGACGTGGTGTCAAAAAGCATCAGAAATAGGGGTTTTGTGAGGATCCTAATCTGCCTGTGTCCTGGGGGAATCCAGGGGAATATTGCCAGAGCCTCTGGTCACAGAGGACAGATGAGGAGGGGTTCAGAAATCAGAGAATAAAAGAATGATAAATATTGGAAAAGCCGTCAAGCATCGTTGAGTCCAACCATTCCCAGCACTGCCAAGGTCAGCACTGCCCATGTCCCCAATGCCACATCCACAGGGCTTTGAAATCCCCCCAGGGATGGGAACTCCACTTGACAACCTTTTCCATGCAGGAATATTCCCAATATCCACTCTGAGCTGCCCTGGCCCAGCCTAAGGCCGTTTCCTCTGCTCCTGTCCCTGGGCCCCTGGGATAAGATTCCAAATCCCCCCCAGTTGCCCCCTCCTGCCAGGGAATTTCAGGGAGGGAAAAGATCCCTGAGGATCCTCCTTTGCTCCAGGCTGAGCCCCATCCCAGCTTCCTCAGGGATTCCTCATTCCTTCCCAGTTCCCTCAGGAATTCTCCAGCGCCTTCCCAGCTCTGTTCCTTTCTCTGGCACACTCCCGCCCTCAGTGTACTTCCTGTCATAAGTGGCCTAAAATTGAGCCCAGGATTTGAGGTGAGGGAGAGTCTCACAGTCAAGATTTACTCCTGTAAGTTTGTGCATGGAGAAGTTCAGCTGCTGGAACCTCGTGGAGTTGAGCCCGACCCTAAGCAGAGCTTCCAAAGGCTCCAGACAGGTGGTCCTGGGACGTGACAGGGAAATGTGAAAGGTGGCCCCAGGGGCATGGCATGGAGAGCGCCAGGCTGGGCTCTCCCAGTGCAGATGGAAACTGGATGGTGTTGGGAGTCTTGGGAAGCCTTTCCTTGTTTTCTTGGCGCCTCACTCTTCGGAACACCGGAGATTTTTACAATGAGCAACGCGTCACTCTTCTCGGAGCTTTCACCTCCTGTCTCATTGTAAGAATTTCCACCTCCATTTCAAACAAAGCTTTCACTCTTTGGAGCTACCGGAGGAAAACTTGGAGCCGTGGGCCCAGCTGTCGGAGCGCCAAGCGCTTGTCACTCGGAATTTCACCACCTAAATATGTTGGAGAAAGTTGCATTATTTAGACCTGTCTGGGGAGTGCCTTCCTGTTCCTCAGCACTCCTCTGGGACCCGAGGTGTCCTTTTGTTTCCACACATGAAATAACGTGTTACTCATCAATTTCTGCCCTCCCCGAGCTGATTCAGTCAGATGGATCTGTGTCTAAGAGCCTCATGACTCTGTTCCTTCCACTTGGGTCAAACGAGACAAATTTTAGCTCCTCAGCGCTCGGCTAAATTTACCCAGTTCTGCACACTTGATTTGGCAAAACCATATGGACTTTTTGATGCATTCCTCAGAGCTCTTCGGAATCCGCTTCCAAAGTCTGTATTCCTGGCTTGTACCCACTGTTCAGTGGGAGGTGTAGAAGAACAACGCCTATTTTAGGCGGAAGGTTTCCTGTGAATGTGTTCTTGTGTCGGACCAGCTCTTCCCTGCAGCTCCTGAAAGTGTGGAAGGGGCCAGACCTGTCCTCCCACCTCCCCCCACGCTCCCACACCTCCCCTGGGATGGGGATCCAGTGGATCAGCTCAGGGACGAGGCTGAGCAGGGATTTTCTCTCCTTCCTTCAGGCTGAGCTTTCCAAAGCAGAGCTCTTGGTCTGATCCCGAGCTCCCCGTGCTGTGGGGAAGGTGCTGGAGATGAAAGAGAGGATTGGGAGGAGTGTCAGGCCAGCTTCAGTTATTTCTACCATCACACTTCAGTTTTTGCTGTGGGTTATGGAATAAAAAAAAAAAAAAGGAAAATCCCCTTTTAACCTGTTAGGCAAGGATTTCCACAGGAAAAAAATTGTATTTGCTAAACACAAGCTGTGAAGCAGCTGACAGATCAGTCCCCGAGGATGTGCCTGAGAGTCATCCTGGGGGATATTAGGAGTTTTAATCCTGTTCCCTGAGCATTTTGCTGTGGGAGTGAGAGCTGGGGATGTCTTGCACTGCCAGCTGAGCCTCCAGTGGGGCTGGAGCACGAGCCTGCAGCAAAAATCTGAGACTTCATCCATAAAACACTGAGTCCACAGGGCCTTAGAAAGGACCTCCAATAATAAAAGTTCACAGAGAGAAAAGAAAAACCTATGAGCCATTGCAAAAAACACATTTGAGAATAGTTTTAGCCTCCTTAGTATTTCAGAAGCAACAACTGTGTGAATTGCCTTGTAGTTGCTTTGGAGAAATTTTCAAATTGTGGGTACATATGGGGATTTTTTTCTTCTCTCAGTGGGCATAAAACCAGATGATTTGTACCTGAAAGGAGAGATCTGAAACAGGTGGGTGCTGTGAGGTCTTAGATTAGAGACAACTCCAAACTCAGCTGATGTAAAAACATTACATAGCTATCACAGAATCATCTCTTTTCCTCCTGATGCCCAAACCATGTGACCCCAGAGCTCGTTTGCCCTCTGAGGAACTGATTCAGGGAGCTCAACTGGCAGCAAACAATTCGCTGTTTTCGGGAGAGTTGGTTCTTTGCTGCCTCATTTGCTGCACTGATCCACCACAGAGTGAGACAGATGCCAAAGGTAGCAGAGGGTAAGTGGAGTGTGGGCAGCACAGCAAAGGAGGGAGCCAGCAGGACACCTCCTTTCTCCTGCATCTCACCTTGGATTGATTTAACCTCGACCCACATATCCTTCTTGAAATTTTAGAGTGACTTAAAACCGTTTTTTCGATTTTGTGTGGTGGCAGGAATCTGGGAAAATACAAGTGTTTGCACCAGCTCATGGTTCAGATAAGTGTGGGAAGTCAGTCTGGACTCCTGGGGGTTAAAATTTGGATATTCTCATGTGTGTGCCTGTGTTTGGCAGGGCTTGTTAGAACTATATAGAGAAATTCTCTTTGAAAAAATAAAATCAGAATTGTTGGCATTTTTTTCCCAGCAGAAACTATTAACTTAGAATTGAACGCAACATTTTGTTTCACATAAAATATTTTGCTTTGAGCTTTTAAATACTTCCCAAGTTTCCTATCTCCTCTGCTCTGCTATAAAATCCAATCTGAACTTGCAAATAGTTTGTTTACTCCAGAATCCTATTTCTTTTTTGGAATATAAACCATTTATTTTTTTCCTGCCAGCTATAGCTCCTAGTGCAGGCTCATGGAGCTAGGCCACTTCCCCTCCCAAACACTCCCAGTGAGTCAGGACTGCGGGTGGAACTGGAGTTTTGTCACTGCCAAGAATAAAACCCCACTGCTTTGGAGAGCAGAAAACTTAAGGACATAATTTTTTATCATCCAAACCAAAAAGCTGTGGTTCAGCATTTTGATATTTTTGTATTGCCGGCGGTTCTTCGTCTTTGAAATTAAAAATATTCAGCTCATACATCAGTTTAAAAGCACTCAAAGCTGTCAAAATGCAGCTTGTGACATCTCAGGGTGGCCCAGGAAGCCACAAAGGCCCTTGACCGTGCTTGGTCACCATGGTGGTTTCAAGAGTTCCTTTTTGGGTCCAACCCCAAAGAAAGCTCCCTTTGCAGAAGATGATGGAGAAGTTTAGGATCCGGTTGGCTGAACTGACAAATTTTCTGGAAACTCCCCTAAAATC
The DNA here is from genome assembly GCA_013396955.1 of Regulus satrapa. Taxonomy (NCBI): domain Eukaryota; kingdom Metazoa; phylum Chordata; class Aves; order Passeriformes; family Regulidae; genus Regulus; species Regulus satrapa. The sequence goes on from VWZN01000235.1 coordinate 272,899, forward strand.
TGAGCTAAAATTATTTCTTTTTGATGCTGAAATCACAGCTGTGACAAATATTCAGCCTTCTCCGTGATTCATGTGCTCTCTGAGAATGGGAAGTGTCAGAGTAGCACAATTTAGTAACTTGTGTTTCCTTCCCCCTAGTTCAGCAATTCTAATTTCACACGTTTTCTCTGGAGTGGGTTATCTGCAGACCCACCCTTTATTACCTGCCTTTATCCCACTCTTTCCCATTTCTCCAGCCATTCCCTGCTCCCAAATGATCAAATATTCAGTGTCCTGTAACGTGACCAAGCAGGGAGAACATTTTCTGCATTAGACGTTGAAGAATTAATTTACAATCTCATGTCTTTTTTTTTTACAATATTTTGTTTCAAATCATGCCCCAGTTTACCTGGAAAATGTAATTCCCATCTTTCTCTCTCTCTTGATTTCTCTGAAGCTGGTGCCCTCCATGTCCCTGAGCCCACCTCCAGCAAGGTAAGACAATACTGGGCACCTCCAGAGGTGTTTTAAATGTTATTTCTGCTCCTCAGGGATGCAAAAAGAATGGAAGATCCCTCCTTTCCCATTGTTCCACCTCTCCCTGACCATGTGGGGATATTATTCCTGTCTCCCTGCTAATAAATGAATTTAAAACTTCTCCTTTTACCAAAGCACCCAACCCCAGTTCGGTGCATGCTTGAAGTCACACTTCCCTTCATTGTTTTGCCCTTTTGGTTCCTTTTAAGCCATTTCAACATCACAGATTGGTTTCCTGCACGTAATAATTGTTTCTTTGGTGGTAGGCTTCTGAAATATTGGTTTCCTGCACGTAAGAGTTGTTTCTTTGCTGATATGCTTTGGGTTTGTGTTTGAGAAAGAAATCCTGGTGGTCTTCCACGCAATTAAATTTAAAATAGCTGTGGGGCTCCTGAAATGAAATATATTTCACTGCAGAGCTGTCATCCTAACCAATCACCTCAGATGAGTGCTTGCTGTTCTCTCCCTTGCTGCAAAATGTGTGTTTTAAAGCTGGGATTTTTCTTTTCTCTCTACCCTCCTGCTCCTTACAAGATTGTAAATGAAACCCTGTTATGTCAAACAGCTGGGAGTTGCGTTTAAAACCCCTCACCTTAAAGCAAGAGAATTATCTGAGTAACAAAGTTCAAACGTGCACACTCAGGCCAGAGTAGTACGGGAGACAAGTGAGTCTTTGCAGGGACAGCTGAGCACATGGAAAACATGGAAAACACTGGGAAGAGTGGAGCTCTGCTGGGACATCGTTCTCCTAGGCAGGGCTTGGTTTAATAACTCACCAAACCCATGTTGTTGAAAGTCACCTGCTGCCAGTTGTAAGGGATTTTTTAAACTTCCGTTCGTGAGAGGGATTGTCTGCAATTAGAGGAAATTTTGTTCTCCTGCTTACAGCAAAGCAATTTAAGGGTCTGGACTGAAATGGAGCTTGTGGTGTTTAAGTGAGGTATTCACAAAAAGAACAAATCTGGGGTTGGTTTTTTAGGGAATACATCATTTATGTGAAAAGAGGACTTATTTTGAAAAAGTCAATTGATGCAAGCCAGTCCTTCTGGTGGGATATTGAACAGCTCAATCAGAGATGAAGGATTTGAGGATTTGCTTTTTACTGGCTTGCCTCAACCCTGCACTTGGTAGGATTCCTCTTTGGGAAGGATTTTTAGGAGGACATTATCATCCCAAGACTGGCAGCTCTTTGACCAAAGGAGGATCTGCTCCACACTCCCTCGTTCCAACCTGGAATTTGCTTAGAAAACGCATTATTCTAAATTTGTCTTTCCTTTTCTGGGGGATTGAAAAACTGTGTTTTTGCATGAATTTTCATGAAAATTTGAGATGAATTTAGATTTTTAGAGGCGAGCTTTCAAGGCAGCTCACTAGAAATTGGAAGCTGGTTGGCACTGGAATGGCTGGGATCACATGGGACTTTTCAAGTCAGAGATAGCTCCACTTGTTCAAGAGATGCTTTCATGTGGTTTCCAAAGGAAACAGAAACTCCTTATAATATTTTTACAAGAGAGCCAATGTCAAAGTTCTTGGTGGCAAAGTTCCTCAGTTTCGGCCTCCAAACTCATCTTTCCAGCTAAAGTAAATACCTGTTAGTGATGAATAAAACCCTCTGTAAGAAGTGGGTTGAGCAGGAGGTTTTAAAGGTTGGCAGTTTCATAGAATTGAAGATTGTTTCCCTTCTCTTAGGGAAGGTGAGAAGAATTAGCAGGTGAAAGCTCCTGGTGCTGTGGCTTTTAGTCGTGGAATGAGTCAAGGAGTTGGGAAGAGCTGGGCTGTAGAGTCATGGAATTGTCTAGGTGGGAAAAGATCTCCAAGATCAGGACCTTTCTTTCATGGGGCAAAAGATGGCAGAATAGCATTTAGTTCCCTTCTAAAATGTCTGTATTACACAGAGAACATTCATTTTTTCATTGATAAAGCCCATAAATATTTCAGATATCACACCAGGGTCCACCATTTGCAATGAGCTTTTCCCACTGCACTGGGTAATTTTTCTGTGTGTAATAAGCAGACTGAGCAACCCAAACCATCCCATGGATTATTTGGCCCAGTGCTTCAGATTGGGCACTGGTAATTGTGTTGGCCATCAATTCTTCCAAGGTCAGTATCAAAATAATTACTTAGATGTGGTGGGTGTAACTCTCTGTGTTTTCTTCTAACAACCCAAGTCATGCTTTTTTTTTTTTGATGTGTAAATCAGCTTTTTTTCACATTCAGAATGTTGGGCTCATCACTCACTGATAGCATTACGATTATTTTGCTCGTGCCAAGCTTCAATACATTTTTAGACAAGCTTTTCCCCATTCACAGAAGCACCAGTGGCCTGTCTGTCAGCTCTGTGGTGGGCAGGAGATGGCATTTGCACTGTCTGAGAGTGTGGCCAGAGACAGCCCTGGCCTGGGGGGGACTGATGAGCTCCCATTTGAGCCTTTTTCCCAGCGACAGCACCGATTTGTGCCCTTTGCCAGCCATCAGTCTTCATTAGGCTGATAGGAAATGATATCTGGGAGATGTCTACCTGGCTTTCTGATTGGATTAAAATTGGCTCAGAAGTTATTGGGCCGAGGGAGAATGGGCAGGGTGATCGCAGAGCTCTGGCTCTTCAGCAATCAAAGCCAGGAGTGCCACATTATAAACTCCTTTCTGAGCATTTTTGGGGAGATATTTTTGTTTTTCTGGTGCACATTTGCCATTTAGCCCTGGTTTGCTGTGATATTTTCCACCACCTGGAAAGCAGTGCTGGGAAATGAGGAGGAGCAGCAGATTGTGAGAGGAACAGCAGCCACGTGAACGTTAAAAGGCCTGAATATCAGCAAGGCCACTACATTTGCAAGACATTAGGTAGTTTATGTACTATTTTATGCATGGAGCCTTCTAACAGTTATTTCTCATGGATCTGCAAAATATAAAAGACTTTAGGTTAAAGGAATAATAATGAATCATTTATGAGATATTATCTACGAAGATGGATTGGTTCCATCTGTTGCAGTAATAAAAATAATAATGCTCAGCAATTACATAAATGCTTTACAGGTTTTCAGTGAGCATCACAAACATTAATCTCAGATCTAGCCCATAGCACAGTTTTTAAGAGCTTGTAAAAGGCCTTCAGCTTATACATGCTGGGTTATTTATTTATTTTTAACAAGGAAATTTGTCGTAATAGAGTTTTAAAACTGGTTTAGAAAATTGAGTTGTAGCTCCTCAGTCTAAGGCACTCTGTGGAGATAGCCACAAAATTGGTTTCTTTTTCTTTCTCTGTGTTGAAGTTGCTGCAAACGTCCAGGAGAAATACAGCTCCACAGGCAGGTGTTCATTATCATACAAATGATGGAAAAGTCTTCCAGGATGCCTTACTGGCATTATCTCCCAGTTATTTGTTAATCTCATTTTTTTCTGTCTTGTAAGCAGCTCACTGAGGGGAGGGCAAGGGTTTCTGAGGCAGAGCAGAGCCTGGTTGTAGCCTGTTAGACACTTCTATTTCATATAGGATCTTGCTCCCTGAAAGAAATAATTTCTTTTGCTCACTGCAGGAAGAAATCAGATATATGAAAAATTGGTTTCATGCTTTAGATGCAGCCTAATTTAACCAACAGAATGAGTATTAGGTTTAATTTTGTTCTGCTTGGATTTTCATTTGAGTTCTAGAAAAAGAAGTGATGATAACTTTAGACAAAAGAATTGTTTGATTGTTTGATGTGCTTCCTGGCAGACAGAGGTGTGGTAAAACCGTCAGGATTTAAATGCAATTTAAAATAGAATTATCCCAGCTGATATTTTTTTGGGGCATGTCCATAGGCTCTGTGGATATAGAGATCAGGATGCTCTGCTAGCTCTGATTTAGGAACATTTGTGAGGGTGTCTTGGAACGGGCTCCTCTGCCGTGCAACTTGTGACCTTGAAAGACAAGGTGCCATGGGAGCTCTTGCCTTGTAAATCTGTTTATGTGTGCACGTCACAGATAAGACCCAGGCTTTGCAATGCCCCTTGACTGGACAAGTGACATTAATTCCATTAACTCCGGGCAAAAGGAGTGTTTGTATTGACAATTGGAATGGGGGGGGAAGGGGAAGGAATTATGGATCTTCCCCCACCAAATATTTGGCTTGGAAATATGTAACACTCAATCCAGAGAACAGAAAGGTTTTATTGGAAACAAACAAACAAACAAAAGTATTTCCTTCTGTGATATTCTTTTAATTCACATCAGATGAGATTAATTGAAACAGATGGGGAAAAAAAACTCTCCAGTGTTTCATGGGCAGAGGAGAGCTGGTTTCAGTTTGGTCAGACCTGAGTGCTGATGAGAATTCATGAAATAGAGAAGAGTTTGTTGTCAGTGCTACCTGCCCCTGTAATCACCCCTGACCTGGGAAGCAATTCCCTGTTCCCTACCCCATTATCCTGGGTTAGTGGCTCTGGCTGGGCACTGCAAATTCCTGCTGCTTTTGGGAACCCCCAGGTGCTGCTGGAGGGGCTCTGCTCCCAGCCTGGCCTCACCTGGACATGCCGTGCTCCTCCTGCTCCCCACCTGCACATATCCCTGGGTATGCAGCTCCTCTCCAGCCCTTCCCTCAGGATCTTGCACTCTGACCATCCTCGGGGCTGCCCCTCTGAGCCACTGGGTCACAGAATCCCGGGATGGGTCAGGCTGGAAGGAACCACGGGATTGTGTCCATGTGCCTCTGGCATAACCCAGGGAGGAGACTCTATAGCCTCTCTCTGCTCAGGGCTGGGCACTGCCCAGGGCAGAATTGTGCCTCCTGTGCAGGGGAATTGCTGGGCTCAGTCCCTGCCCGTGGCTCTGGTGCCATTGCTGGATCCTGGAGCAGAGCCTGGCCCTGATCTGCCCCTCCCTGCACAAAGGGACAGCCAAGGACAATCGGGAACACCACGGCTGTGGTTCCTTCTCAGCTGGGGCGCCTCTCCAGGCTGAGCAGCCCCAGCTCCCTCAGCCTTTCCTGGGCAGGAGATGCTCCAGTCCCTCCTCATCCTCACAGCCTGTGCTGGGCCGGCTCCAGGAGCTCCTGTCCCTGCTGTGCTGAGGATTCAGAGCTGGACACAGCACCCCAGAGGTGTCTCACAGCCTGGGCACAGGGACAGGGTCCCTCGGTCCTTTGCTGGATGGCAGTACCTATTCCCAGCTGTCACATTATGGCTAAAAGTAATTATTTCTTAGAAAACACTTTTTGTTCTATGCCTCCTCCAAAACATGAAGTGTGCCATGGAAATCCCTTAATGCAAAGGCACCTCAGCCATTTGGGAGCAACCTACAACAAACTGCCATGGAAACCTGTCCAGAAATCTCCCTGGATGCAGGATGGGGCTCCCGTGGTGTGAACCTACCACTCTGATAGGAGTTAAATTTCAGAGGTGCTGCTCTGAGCTGGCTTGGTTTCAGACATTAAAAGGAACCCCTTCAAGCTGCTTGTGCACAAGAGCTTTGACAAGCCAGCTCCAGCTCATCCTGCTCTGAGCTGTTTGGGTCTCCTGGCCCCAGGAGCCTGCTGTGTTTTGCTGCCAGGGCTCACCAGGCCACGGCAGGACTGGCAGAGGGGAAATGTGCTTCCGTCAGGACTGAGATCATGGATCAAACCCAGCCACATCAGCATTTTCAACCAAGAGGCCACTCTGTGAACAGCTGAAACATCCCACACCTCCCATTTAAACCTCTCCTGGAGGTGTTTCACCTCCCAGAGGGTGGCAGGCTGGATGATTAGAAGTCATAATAATAAACGTCTACGGCAAGATGCTCCACTTATTTAAAATAACCATCTCCTGCAAAATCCACCATCAAGCTAGGAAATAATTAGGGTGATATTTATTTCTTTCTGTTCTTTCTCTCCTTAAAGAACGGTAATTGAGGATATTGCCACACAGTTACAAATAGCTTGCTGAATTTTCCTGTGAAAATGGGTTTTGGTTGTGGCTACTCAGATGGGAGCTCAGCACGTAACAGGGTTTGAGAGCACTGGAAAAAAATGAGCTGCTAAGCACCACTGCTGTTTGTGAGGAATATATAAATAAGTGTCTGTTACACAGCAGGATGATGCACAGAGCAACACGGGGTAATATATTGGCTTATCTCGTAGAAACGGCTCGATAATTTTGATAACATCAGAAATCACTATCACTCCTTGCTGAGAAATTACTTGTTACCATCCTCTTGTTTAAATACAGCTGGGAGAGTACTGAAATTATTTTCAGCACTGTTTGGAGGCTTCCCCTCATTTAACCTTACAGATTCTACTTATAAAAATATAAAGCTGAAATTCTTGGTGATACCTTCCCCGTGCTGAGTTGCCTTTCGTACACCTTCCCAGCAGGGTGTAATATTGAGGGGGTTTTGTTTAGTGTTTTAGGAAGATACAGTGCCTTGTCTTGAACAAAGTGCAGTGGGGAAAAAAAAAAGGGTATTAATGGCTAACCAGAAATAATCTGTAGTTAACACAGCTCATCCTTTCTTTCATGCTCTGGCATGATCTCGTTGCTTTTGAATGTTGGATTATCAAACTGTAGCATTTTAGATGATGGAGAAGAATGGTTTGTGAACCTCCTTGTGTCTGAGTAAAGAAGAATTATCTGCTTTAATGCAACTCCCTCTGAAAATGAATCCCACCTAGGGGTCCTCTGGACCCAAGAGACCAAAAATATTGAGTGTTCATTCAGCAACAGCAAAAGCATTTCTCCAGTTTGAGAACTTTGGAACAATGCTCTTTGCTGCTAATGTTTCTCAGTATGTGCAAGGTAAAAAAGTCTAGTTTTGAGAAAATGAAGCTGAAAACAATTTCTAAATATTTATGTTGCTCCTGCCCATATGCAAGTGAGTGGCTCCAAAGGAATCTGTTTGCTAACCACTGGAAGTTTTTTAGGACTAATTGGTTTGGGGTTCTCTTCTTTTCTTGGGCCTCTCCGGTTTTCTCGTGTATTTTTTTATACTTCCAAATGAATCCATGTATGTAAAAGGTGGAGTGAGGGAAGGGTCAGAGCAATTTCCAGAAGGTATTGATGACTTAACTGGTCTGGGTGAGTTTTGGTGGTGCCTGTTTCCACAGGAGCCGTGAGGCTTTATCCTGACAAAACTCACCGGAGACGCCGACGGACAGCGCAGCCGGAGATTATCCTGGCAGTTTGGCTGCCTGCCATTCTTTTACTGCCTCCTGCTAATTTCTGCATGGGATTGCATGATGGCTGTTGGGAAAACGGGTGGCTCTGTGAATGGTGCCCTTTATTCCCAACGTAACTGTTGGATTTTATTTCGTTCCCTTCGCGATAAGGCTCCCCCTGATATTCACATGACAACCCCCGTGAGCTGGAGCTAGGGGAGCAGAGGCCAGAGAAGCCTTTCTTGTGGGAGAAATGTGAATGTGTTTCCCTGCAGGGGAAATCCCACATTCCTCTAGGTCCCAGATCAATCCTCTCCTCCCGTTCCCCATCAGAGAGGCAGCAGCAAGAAGAGAGAGCTGATGGCTCTCCCTGCTGCGGCTGGGTGCTGAAATAAAAACGCCCCACTGTGCCTTGAAGTGGAAAACGTGGAATCCTAAAGCTGCTCCAGGCAGCCAGCAGGATGGAGGGAACTTTCTGAGAGAATTAAATGAACGAGTTTAGAGTAAAACCCCCATTCAGAGGTGTGGGTGTGGGGAGGGAGGGATGGAGAGGGAAGAAACAGCTGAAAGGAGGAGAAATATTCCCAGCTAAATGGCTCACCGTGCTTTCCAGGAGCAAAAGTAGAAACCCACGTTGAGTATATGATTTAATTTACAGAAATATGAAGTTTTTATATATTTAAGGGTTTACTGTGACATGAGCAGCGTAAAATGTAGTATTTAAGAGGCTTTGTCACCTGCATGGTGTGTGCCCCCCTCCTGCAGAGCACCAGCTCATTTTGCTGTTCCACCCTGCTAATTTCTTCATTTCTACTGAGTTTGGTATTTAAATCTCTGCCAACTCCCTGAGTTCCAACAAGCATTGGCATGAGTAATGAGTCAAATGTTAGAGCAGCATTATTCTTTGACAGTTCTAAAAGGATTATATAACTCGAATTTTAAATAATATTTTTGAAATGTGTAATTTAAAAGGTCCTCGTGTTCTGTAAATGGTTTAATTTTTCATCCCATTTAATTGACATTGCAAAAGAATCATTAAGTCAATGATGATTAAAGCAGCACTTTTATGGATCAAACTCTCTTTGGGGAGAAATTCAGTCACCATGAAAGAGATAGACACGTATTTTGAGGATGCTGCAAGAGAAGCAGGAGCTGAACTGGTTTTTCAGTAAATCTCACCTAATCTGGAACCTCCTTTCAGTCAGTCCAAGGCCCCTCAAGGGTCAGCACTAGATGGTGTGGAAAAAGCCCTTTGTGGTTTTACAGGACACTTAGGAAGGAGGGATTTATTTCACCCCCATGGTTTCAGCCCAATCTGAGCCAGATTCTAGAGAAGTGAGGAAGTAATGAAGTTTTCAATTGTATCCTCATGGTGATATTCAGCTGCTTCCTTTTCTGTGTAGCAAACTCCTGCTCCCGCCAAAATAAATCAGGAGCTTTGGTTCATGTTGGATTTCAAAAGTCCATTCAGTGCATGCATTGCAGTTTTTATTTTGACTAAAAATGATAATACTTAAATCTATGGTAGGTCCTGAAATGGGAAATAGCACCTGTAAATGTTTTGGTTTTTAATTCTTTCCATTACTCTTAAATAATATCTGTATTTGAGTGATTTTTGTTCCTTTTGAAGCTGGATAAACATTATCCCGTTATCCCATTCTGTGGAAAAGGGAATGGTGTCATACAGACTCAACTGGATGAGTTTCAACACAAATCTTGTAAATTCAAATGTGGGTGCCAGATATTTGTGTTTTAAATCCTCTGTTGGGGAGGTTCTGTGTAAGATGTGGCCTTTATTGAAAATAAAACATGTAGGAAATTCCTGGTTCTGGAAAACGTCAGTAGAGCAAGATGTATAAAGATCCTGAAAAGAAAAAAGAAAAAAAAAATCAGGAATTAAGGAATGATAAAAACAGAAAAACAAGTATTAAAATATATCAGGTCAGGATATTGTGTTGCTCTAAGAGAGTTTGTGATAGCACGGAGTTGGTGCAGGGTGGGATCCCAATAAAAATGAAACTTCCAAAGTCAGGAATGTCTCAGAGAAGATAAATAATTGGAAACAGGAGCAGATTGTCTAAGAACAGAATATGTCTCAGCTTGAAAATTCACTCCACATTTGTATGATGTAGAGATAATAACCAAACTTTAGGTTTTAGTCCATTAACTTCCTTTAAGTGATATCTCCTGTGCTAAAAAGCACATTCAGCCTAAACTTAAAAATTCACTAAACCAAAGGTAAAACATTATCAGAGAGAGGAAAAAGCCATTTCAGAACAGGTTTGTGAAATGTAAATTTAACAACTAAATAGGCTTTAAGTTCTCAAACCTCTCAGTGAAACAGTTTGGCAAAAGCTTGGAAAAACTTATACCTCGTGATGAAAGGGGAAAAAAGGGTTTGGAACAAAATATTGTGGTCATTGATGATAAAGAAATTTTCCAGCCATTGATGATAAAGAAACTTTTCTAGCAAAGTTTCTAGAGATCTGGTGGCTTCCAGGCCACGCTTGTTCACTGGTGTCATTAGCAATAATAATAAAGCCAAATCAAAAATTTGTGGCTCCAAATCTACAATATCCCCACAGGCATGGAGAAATCTGGGAGAAATGTCTGCACTTACAAGGGAAAAAGGGTGATTGCAACCAAAGAAAATTAGTCCTTCCCTGAAGATAAGGAAACCAGGTTCTGCACATCTCTCCCACCCCTGCTGGCCCCGTGTCCCACTTAATTGTATTCCCTAATCCAGATTTCTCCTGAGCTACAGTCACTATGGGCCCACTTTTCAGAACAGCCTTCAATTTTTCATTCATCCCTCTCCACCCTCCCTCTCCACCTCCCAGTTCCTTGGCTGCTCCCCCAGGAAGGCTGGGCGGTCACATCCAGCCGAGCTCCAGCCTGGGGACCATTCCTGTGGCAGTTCCCGTGGGATTTTCCTTTTTCAGCTGGAAGAGTGGCACTTTACAGCCCTTTGTGAAGTTTGGGGAGTCACATCCAGCTGAGCTCCTGACTGGGGACCATTCCCATGTCAGTTCCTGTGGGATTTTCCTTTTTCAGGTGGAGCAGTGGCCACTTCAGCAGCCCATAGAGCTGCAGTAGGATCTTTCCTCATCTTCCTTATTTCCAGCTCGTTCAGCTGAGCAGAATTTGAGGAACCCCAGCAGGAATGTGCACAGGGAGCAAGGGGAGCCTGGGCCCTTTGCTCCAGCCCCAGGATCCAGATGGAAAGCCCCATCCATCAGCGCTCCGGTTCTGCTGATCCCTTTAACTTCACTGCTGACTTCCCTGTCACAGATGCATTTGTTTTACGACCCAGGACCTCAGCCAGTCTTAGTCAAAGCTCCCACAGGCTCTTTGCAGGATCTGATGCTCTGCTGGGGCCGTGCCAAAGCGTCTGCACGGCGTCTTCCTGTCCTGCTGCTATATGGAGCAGCTTGGCACTGGCGGGAGGGAGGCCAAGTGAACCTCAATAGCGCATCACTCCACAGCGTCTTAATTGTGACTCCAGTTATTCCTTTAGAGGGGAGCAGATGAGTCCTTGATCAAGTGAGAGGACTTTTAAAAAGCCTCTTTCCAGGTTGGCGAGAACAAGGTGGGGAGGCAGAACGTTTTAGGGTAGGTGAGGGGGAGGATGTTTCCTAAATATCTGAGGGCGTGATGTGACCAAGGTGGATTGAAAAGGGCCTTGAATGGAATGGGATGTTTGTACCATTTTCCTCACCACTTGAAAAATTCCTAATTTTCCCTGCTGAAGTGTTCCTGCAGTGCAGTTTATTATCTCTCCCTAAAGAAGATAGAAAACCCCTCTTCTTTACAAGAATTTGGGATTCAGGTACTCCTGTTTACTCTCCTGTTAATCCTTTCATGTTAATATTTTCATGGGGGGGCTAACTTTTGAAATTGGATCTATTTTAATTGTTTTGAGCAAGTACAAGGAGCATATAAATACAGAATATTTTAGTGAATGTTTTGCATCCTGGGCAGTTATGCTCAAGTTGGGCATCTTCACATCATGCCTCTTGTCTGTCCATGGCGGTTTTTTTTCTCTCTAACAAGTCATTGAATACAATTTTTAAGCTATTCCCCTGCAGAATTCATTGTCAGTATTTTAGGGAGACTGAAAGATTCAGTTGTAGGGAAGAGCATTTCAGGTCAGTGTTAGGATTCATCCAGTGCTTCCTGGGTCTTGAGTTTCCTCATTAAACCACAGCTCCTCACTGCATTTTTGGATATAAAACCAACTAAAAATCATTTAAATAGCTCTGCTGGCAAAATCTGAACAATTCTTCGGAGCTGCAGCCTCCCTTGTCCATCTCAGAGCCTTGGCTGATGTTCTTGTGGAGCTCCAAGTCCCAAAATCTTGCATTGTGTGCTGCCATTTTAGTGAGCTGCAGTGGATTCAGGAGTCTCCATCCAGGACAGGATCCATGTGCTCCCTCCTGCCTCGTGCTGTAGCCTTTCCACAATAAAACTTCTGGAGGAAACAGCTGATACCAATCTTATCTTCATGGCTCTAAAACGGTAGCTACAAGGCCTTGCACGAGGGTAGTGGGATCTGGGAAAACTCAACCTTGACTGTTGTTGCAATAATTTAGCAAGTTTTATGTTCAATCTTTATTTCCCATTTGCCATTTCTGTTGTATTTTGCCATTAGTAATTTATTTATTGCTACCTTGGAAGTGTTATTAAAGATACAAAAGCCATCCTTTTACTTTCCTTTAAGGCTTGAAAATGTCCAAAACATTTTCACTGATTTGGGTGCACGAGATGCTACTGAAAAATCCAACATCCTTT
>VWZN01000235.1:288419-306270 GCA_013396955.1 Regulus satrapa
AAACCACAGTGGTGGGAAGGAGCAGCATTTAACCAGATTAGCAGTTGGAAAAATGGGCTTTGTCAGCCTTTCCGGGGTGGGATTTCACCTCCTTTGGTCGGGACTGAACGCAGCAGTTAAAGATTCTTTTTGCTCCTATTGATGTGTTTGTGGAATCAGTCACAGGATGGTTTGGGTTGGCAGGGACCTTAGATTTCATCCAGTTCCAGCCCCAAAGTTCCAACATGCCAGCCTCCAGGTGATGTCTGGGGGCATGTTGGTGTCATTAGCCAGGGTTTGGTTTACTGAAAAATTCCAGTTTTTGCTCTGATGGGGATGAGTATTTCCACACAGCTTTTGTTATTTGTATTTTGACTGACAATTCTGGGTGTTGTTAGCCAGCTGCTGGAAACATCCTGTGGCTGGCCTGTCCATCCATATGGGAATATGGATGGGAATGTGTGCATGGACATATCTCCCCCTCAGATCACTGTGAATAACCCCCAGAACAGAAATAATAGTAATAATAATAAATCCTTTCTTCATTCTGACCTTACGTGGAGACACAGAATTCAATACATATTAATGAAATCAACAAAACCTGTCTGTACATAATTAATAAGGTTATTTATTTTATTCAGGGCCTTACTGGATGACTGAGGAATCAGAATGAGGAAGGGCACACATAACGACAATAGAAATCTGATGTGTCACTGAGGAGAGGGCTCAGGGTCTTAATTTCTTGCTTGTTTTTCTGCTCAGATGAATTTCGTGATAACCTCGACCTAGAGTTTCAGCACATGTGCCAGGTTTTAATTAATTGGAGCCTTTTTGTTGCCAATGATCTTGCTAACAAAATATTATAGGAAATAAGTGGTGTTGGACTTCTCGGGCTTCCTGTCCAAGACTTCTTGGTCTCCTTGCCAGGGCAGATCTGCAACATTCTTGTCAGCATTCATTAGGTTTATTTTCTTATTCAAACCCGGATTTCATTGGCTGGCAGATCAATTAATCCAGTACCAAAGGATACAAAATCTTTCAGAATTTGAAAATGTAGCATTTTGAAATCCTAAAGCCAATAAGCAAAACCAAACCATTTCCACAACTGCCTCCCTTGCTGGGCAGCACTTCTCAAATATCCAAATTTAATATTTATAAATAAAAACATGATTGAATCTCCCTTCCTCTCTGCCTTTCCCAGATATCTGAGCATTTCCCACAGGACCAGCTTTATTTGAATGAGCTGTATTTTTAGGAAGCTGGTAAGGAACTCCACGTATTTCCCATACATAAATACATATATCTGTGTGTGTGTGTGTGAGCTAAAGAGTATTGCAAGTAGCAGACAAAATAGTGCTTTTGAAGAGTGATGGCAGTGATGTATGCAGAGTAAATTAGGAGGATTTGTGTGAAATCCTTTGTACTATTCTGGTGATCAAATTTAAATTTTTATGGGGAGTGAAAGTCACCTCTTATGGTTATTAACCCAGTGCTAAGCCTTCCATGGGAAATAGAGGGAAGGCAATTAAATTAAGGGCAATAATTTAATTATTACATTTTTTTAACATTGGTAGATACTTCTGTGTTATTCAGATTTTGTAAACTTCTGGGTTTCATGAATTTCAAGTGGCTCTGAAGGCTTAGGACATAATTTAGTCCTGACAGTTTCGATCTCTGCTTCATCCATAAGCCCTGGGGAATTCCTGCTGGGCCAGGACCACTGGGAAATACTGGTTTTTGTTTTGTTTTGGTTTTTTTTTTTTTTTTCCTATATAATCACTTTCCATAAAGGGATTTTTTTTTTTTTTTTCTTCAAGGAGACAGGTGTTTTAGGGTTATAAAAATATAACAATGTGGGAAAGTCTGTTCTGGCAGTGGCAATCTGATTTCATCACCTCTAAGAGGATGCACAGATAACTGGGCTCTTGTCAGCTGTTCCACCTGAAGTGTAAGAACCCTCTCCAAGGCAGCCCAGGGTTACCAGCAGGAAGGAAACCAGGAGATTACTGCCTGGCTCTGTGCTTTTCCAACTCCTACAGGCATATTGTGCCACTGAGCGTCTGAAAGTTAATTCAGTTTTTTCTTGCAATTCCCCAAATTGTTTGGGTGCTTTGGCACAAGAATTCACCAATTAAGAAACAAGCAAAAAGACTTTTAAATAAAACTCACCACATTTGTTCAAGTCATTGAAAAGCAGGAAATTACTGTTGCTCTCCAAAAAGCAGCTGTGTGTACACAGTGACATTTTATTTAATGATTGAAATTATAGCATAAATATACATTGTATTACTGGTTATTCTCATTTTACAATGCTGCAAAAGGGCTTGAGCAGAGATGTCAGTTCAACCAGCCAGGCTTTCTCCAGGAGCAGCAGAAGCCCAAACCTTGATGACATTAAGAAATACCACGTGGTTTTTAAATTCCCCTGTTGGAAGGGTTTTATATTCACTTTTTAAATCGTCCCATTCTGGGGGCTGGGCTGCTGCTCCCTTGCTGTGATTTTCTGTTGGTGTTTAGTAGTGAGGTGAAAAATAATGCTTTAGGAGTTGTGGAATCTAAGTATCAGAATGGTTTGGGTTGGAAGGGACCTCAAAGCCCATCCAGTGCCACCCCTGCCATGGCAGAGACATTTTCTACCATCCCAGGCTGTTCCAAGCCCTGTCCAGCCTGGCCTTGGGCACTGCCAGGAATCCAGGGGCAGCCACAGCTGCTCTGGGCACCCTGGGCCAGGGCCTCCCCACCCTCACAGAGATAAATTTCTTCCTAATATCTCATCAAAATATGTCCACTTTTAATTTAAAGTTGTTCCCCCTTGTCCTATCAATATCTGCCCTTGTTTAAAAAAAAAAAAAATTAAAAATCATCACTGCCCCTCTTTTTTCTAAGCCTTCTTGAAGAACTGGGATGTTAATGTTAAACTTANTATCTGCCCTTGTTTAAAAAAAAAAAAAAAAATTAAAAAATCATCACTGTCCCTCTTTTTTCTAAGCCTTCTTGAAGAACTGGGATGTTAATGTTAAACTTACAAGAAATAAATAATTCCAGGGCTCTGTGAAAGCCTTGCTCACATCCCTGCTGGTGAGGAGAGGCTCTGTGGCTCCTCCAACAACCCCTTTAGCTCATGGAGCTGTTGCAAACTCCAGCACAGGTAAAATGACAGAGGCAGCTCCTGCCTGAGCCTTGCTTTATTCCACGGTGGCAAGCGCCTGAAATGCTGCAAGGATTAATTCTCCTGAAAACAAAATGTGTCTGGACCAGTTGAAGCGTTTCCTGCTTGGGAAGGGGTCTGGAGGTGAGTGGGGAAAGCTCTCAGAATCTCAGCTCCCAGAAGGAGCAGCAATTCAGCTGGAGACCTTCATCCCTGCAGAGTGCCTGGAGCCAGCTCCTGAACAGGCTGGGAATATAAAAAATAGATGGGGGACGTGGTTTGAATGATGCCTGCTGAGTAATGAGCTGGGAATACTCCCCATGGCATTAAGGCCATGCTGTATTTTAATTAGAGACAGGATAGGAAATGATCTAATTATCTGCGTGGCTCTTCCAGAGAGAGAATGAACAATGCTGTGCAGGTGGAGGTGGCCAAGCCTGCCTTGGAATTGGGCTGGAGCAGAGCTGGGAGCTGATGGAGCTAAACCATGCTCCTCTGGAAATGGGGGCTTGGTGGAGTCAGAAAGAAACAGCAAAGTGCAGAAATCCTCCAATTTCTGAGAGTCTGGAGAGTCAGTTCTATGGGGACCAGTGATATAACTATTAAAATAATGACTCTCTAGAAATAAATACTTAAGACCCATTTTGTGTCATGAGGATGGAAATTTTCTAATTGATTTAAGGTCATCTTGCTGATTTTGAAGAGCTGAGGTGTTTCACACTTTGGTTATGTAAATGTTTGAACCTTTTTTGGCTGTATTTTTGAAATGCAGAAGAAATCTCTTGCCTATTTTTCAATCTGGAGAGCTCAAAGATGTTACTTGTGGTTAATTTTCCAGCCAAGAGGATTTCAGTCATGTGAGGGAAAATTACACCGATTTTATTCAGTCCATCAGCACTGATAATACACTTGGAAAGAACCATCTGCTTTGATGGGATTGTATTTATGTACAACTACACATAAATCAATATTTTTTCCTGAATCACCACTTGGTGAGATTTTTTAGGGGTGTTTGGGATTAATTTTATTGTTGTTCTAGGAGAGGTAAGATAAGGACCAGTCGATAATACTGGAAAACAAGAATACATCAGCTTTGTTTTAAAATGCTTCGTTGGTTGGAGATTCAGTGTGAAAACAATCTGAGTTATGTCTTGAAGATGGGCAAGGAAATGATTAAGTGACTCTATTTCTATGCAGATTGGGGCTATGTAATTAAATACCTACTTACGGACAAAAGCAGAGATGAAATTGCTTCCTCAGTTCAGAGAATAAAATAATAGGAAGGGCTATAAAATGGCATGAATAAAGAAATAAATGGGAGCAGTAAATGGCCAGTCAATAGGGTGTTTTGGAATTAGAGAGGGTCAAGCCAACCTGATCTTTTATTTTGTTTTTGTTTTTTTTTTTTTTTTTTTTTTTTTTTTTTTTTTTTTTTTTTTTTTTGAGAGTGCAGGTTAGGCTGAAAAGAGACTGGAACAAACCTAAACTTAAATAAAACATTTGGAGCTTGTTTGAAATGTTGATTAAGAACTATAAATCTTTATCTGGCACATATTAAATAAGTTGACCTAGCAACTGTCTGGTTTCAAAGGTGAGCTTGAAGAGATGATAACTGAGAAATAAATTCTTGGTATGGAGACTCTTAGGTTGGTTCTAGATGTTTCTATCAGTGACCTAGAAATAAATAATTCTGAAGAAAGGAAGAAATCATTACTGTTCATCACCAAACCCCTAGCTTTTAGTAAAAACCCAAATAGTTTTAAGGAAAAAAAATGAAGCTTTTTAGGCTTTATAGAGAGATTATGTATTCTTTACATGGAGAAGATGATGCACTGGTCTTACCAAAATTGTGCAATTGATAATAAACCCTGAGGTGTGTGAAACATGGAGCAGATAAAGGCGTGGTGCAGGCCAGGAGGAGAAGCTGGGGCCGAGCAAATTTGAGGTGCACATGTTCAAAATGTCTCTGTTTATCATTCTTCTCATGGGCTCTGGGTAAAGCCCCACGTTATTTCTGATTTTTATCTCACTGCTGTCTGCTTTTGAAGCAGGGGATCTGCTGTGTTCCCAGTCTTGGTGACTGAGGATGGACATAACAAATTAAGTGTGGGGCTGGAAACCCTGAACACCTCCTTCCTTCTTCACTGCCTGCTAGGAGGCTTTTGCAATCCTGCTCCTGGGTGTGCTCAGGGAATTTTTGGTGTGCCCCAAAGGGTTTTTAATGTATCAGTGGAGAGCTGCATGTTTGCAGGAAGCTGTAATGCGGGTGAAAATATCGGGGAACACCTCTGCAATAAATTCTGAATGAACAAACATTTTCCCAAACTACCTAAATTGCAGCTAAGGAAACTAAGATGCCTTTGGCCTGGTAGTGGGTGTGAGTGTGCTGTGGATTTGAAAACAAACAGGTTTGAAATGGTGTTTGGGGTTTGGAATACGGAAATATTGCCCGGCTCCCTGTGTGTCCTGCACCCTCCTGCCGCCCCGTGCGTTCCCGTGGCGGCGGCGGCGGTGCCCAGCAGGGCCCTCCTGACCCCTCACCCCACCATCCCTGCTCCTTTTCTACCTCACCCCTCATTCCCCATCCCAGCTTCCCAGGATTTCACTGGTTTGGGTAGGAAGGAACCTTAAATCCCCCCCCATTCCACCCCTGCCAAGGGCAGGGACACCTTCCGCTGTCCCAGGTGTCTCCAAGCCCCGTCCAACCTGGACCGGGACATTTTGTATCTATTCCCAGCTTATATTTAAATATTATTCAGTGACACAGGACTCAGGTGCGGAGTAAATGCTATTTACTCATAGTTCCTTTTTAGTAGAAGTGCTGAGCAAACAAGGCTTTGTGCTCAGTGATTTCTGGGCATCCCCTCGGGCTCGGAGCAGACACGGGTCTGGCTGGCTGAGCACTTGTCTGAAAGCTCCTTCCTTGCATCCATGGCATTAATTCAGCTGCCTTCATATGGCTGCTTTCCTCCTGGATCATTTGATATATTCTGTAAGCTGCCTGCTGAGGCACTGTGTCTGTATTGCTCCATGGAGGACACTGCCAGTCCCGCTGGATTTATATCCCTGATTTCCTGGATGCTGAGCTTGTTTCCATTATAATTCAGTGCCCTGCCTCCATCCCTCTGGTCGGGGTGCACGGCACGGAAATTGTTTATGTTGTGGAATTACCTGCTGACATTGATGCATGAGGAAATTATTCCAAAAAACCCTGTAAAATAAGTACAGTGCATGCTGCAAGAAATTCAGGGAACTAGCTGGGATAAGGGAAACCTTCCACACCGGCCAGAAGTATGGAAGTCTTTCCAAGGATTTGTGTCATCCAGGGGCAATTGTGTGGTGCTCGGCAAAGATTCCTACAGGACAGTCACACTTGGAATTCCAGCAGATTAGCTTATCATCAAGTCATCAGGATCCTGCTATTGGAATAAACACAGCTGTTGTTTTCCAAGAAATGTGGCAAAGAGCAGCAAGGAAAAAAAGGGACAATTAGTGCTGCTGAATGTCAAGGAACTCAGGCTGGCATTGCTCTGTTTGGGAGAGTTTGGGCTTCTGGATAGGTCTTTTTGCAACAGAGGAATACCCAAACCTATCCCATATCAGAGTGTCACTCATAGCTCTCTAAATTGAAGGTGGGAATAATTCTCTTTGTTTTATGGTTTTTGGGTTGGTTTGATTTTTTTGGTGTGGGGGAGATTTTTTAAATCAGTTGCTTTTATTCTTTCAGAAGCAATTCATTTCCTGCTCCTCCTATTTTTGCTCCCGATCTACATTTTAACAACAAATGGGAGAGCCTTAAGGCCCCTCCCAACACAAATCTGTCTGTGACTCTGTGATTCCTTGTTTTTGATGATGTAAGGATCTGAGGAAAAATTAGTTAGGATATTTCCTAAAACAAATCCTCAGATTCCGCTTCTGTAGCATCTCTCTCCAAAGAACCTGCAAACTCTATAAAAGATGCAGCTAAAGGGATTCTTTTTAAAGTTTTGGCTTCTACAATGTATTTTACCCCAAAATAAATTCACAAAGTGTTTGGAGACAAATTTCAAGTGTCAATGGAAAGATGGAAAGTTGGGGTTTAAACAATCTGGTTTTTCCTGGGATCTCATTGGACCAGGAGAGACTCAGTTCAGAGACCTGAGATAGCAGGGAAAGAGATTAGTTTGGACAACAGAGGAAATAGAAGAGTCTTGATGTCTTTAAAGGAAGAAAGTGGAGAGAAAATGAGCATGTAATGACATAAAATACCTCTGGTGGTCTCAGCAAAAGTGTCAGGATGGGCCATTGGAGAAAATATGTGCGAGTGAGAGGAGCTCATTTCCTCTGCGTGGCTGAGGTGGCTCATCCCTTACACCTCAGCTCTTTATTTATACCCCCTTCTGGCAGGATATGGACGGCAATTTCCTTATTCCTGACAGCTTTTTATATCCAAACTGGAAATCATCCTGCTCTCCCCTCTCCTTATGGGAAACACAGCACAGGGGTGCTGGAAATAATGAGTGGCAGGATTGTCATGGTCATGGGAGTAGTATAACAAAGGCCCGAGATCCAAAAACCTGGAAAAATTGGTGCTGCACCTGAGGACTTTTGGGAGATACCAAAGGACGGAATTCAGAAGCTTTTAACAATATTCAAAAGATAAAGTCTGAAAAATGTTGCTTTTTTGGGAAGGTCTTTGCAGCAGAGCACATTTCAATGTTCAGCTTGCTTGCTAATTAATTACTAAAATAATTTTTTTTGGCACAGTTGTGCCCTGTCCTGCATGGACTGAGAAGAAGAGGAATTAAATTATTTTCCTTGGACATTACTCAATGGACCTTCCACTGAACAGTCTCTCTCTTGCTTCTGCTTTCAAACTCATTAATACAAACTTCCAACTTCTTTATTCCTAATGTCAGAATGAAAATTTGTCATGTGCTCGAGTCCAAGCAATCTGGCAAAGTTTATTCAAAGTAAGGATAGAAAATCTGATAAAAAAAGGACTGATGGATAGGAAATCTGATAAAAGGAATGATTCATTTCTGTGGTAGCCATGAGTAGCATCTTTGTTCCCTACTTATTTGTGACACTTCAGGTGGAATGTCCTTCCACTGTGGCTCTGGAAAGCTCTGGAGAGAATTGCTGCTTGGGAAGTGAAGTGGAAACTCCTGGCAGACCTTTTCATCTTTATTTTCTGTCACTGTGCATTTTAAAATTTTTTTTTGGTCCACACTTTTGTATCTTAATAAAAGCAAGAAAGCAGAATTTGTAAGAATTGTTTCAAGAACGGAGAACAGTGGCAGTCCATAAATTAAATTATTGAAAAAACCCCAAATATACTATCCATTGAATTCTGGAATTAACAAATACAAGTGAAAGAAATCTGACTAGATTTTGATGTGGGATTACCAAGACGGTTAGAAAAGGTAATTTTATTTGGCACATGGATTTTAGATGGTGTAATGTATTCCTGGAATACTGACGTGGGATCAACCTTTGGATGCAGCTCCTCAGATTTGGGTTTGTGGCACAGAGCTTACCCATGGAGAGAATACATGGCTGCCCAGGCACGGCATGGGAACATTTGTCCTTTTCTTTCCAGCTTATTCCTGAGCGTTCCCTGTGCGGCTCTTGGATGTGATGTTCAGCATCACCAGGAGCCCACCAGCATCTGGAGGCCTCTGCCACATTGTTTGGAGCATTTTTGGTAGGAATTTGGTGCCCACGGTGTTTCTCCCAGGTTTAGCTTTCTAGCTGGAACTCGCCTGGGTGCGGGGATGTGTCTCCATCCCGAGCTGTGCATCCAGCGCCACCACATTCCAAGGGGAAAGTGGAAGTTTGGAAAATATTTGGGAAAATAAGATAAGTGGTGCACGCCGAGGTAGAGTGAGCCAATTTTGTGAGTCTCGGCTCCGACTGTAATGATGTGATTTAGATTAATTGCAGTGTTTTATTGCTTTGAATTGAAAACAGCGTTTTTGTAGGCGAGACAGCAGGTGCAGAATATCTCAAAAGCAAAGATCCAGTTTTTCCTGAATGCTTACTAAGTAATAAAAATGGGAAAGGAAAACAAGACAGAAAATTCACTACACAAAGTGATTTTTTTTTTTCTAAATCCAAAGTCTTGTGCTCCCCTCATCTTCCTTGAAGCAATCACAGGTCTCCAGGGAGCAGATTTCCATCTTGCCTCACTGTGCACCCTGAGGATTTTGATCCTCAGAGTGGTTTAAACTACTGAGTTGTGTTGATGAGATTTATGAGGGGCTGGAGAGCACCTAATTTTGGGGCAAGAGCTGAATAGCAGGACAAGCATTAACACAGAGCCATTGCTCCAAGATCAAAACGTTCAGTGACTCCTGTGGATCCTTATCCCTCACAGCTCAGCTCCCAGTATGCTCTGCCTTGAGAATAGAAAGAGAATTATGAATTAGGCACCCTGAAGCCCATCATTATTTGCAGCTCTCCACCAAAAGGCTGCTGTTTGTTCATTCTGGACGTGTGTCCTGGCTGCAGTCTGTCCTGGGTACACTCAGCACCCAAAGTGCTTTCTTCCTAAATTAGCCAAGAATTCTTCACCCTTGATGGGATTGAATGCCCAGAGCTGCACATTTACAGTGTCTTCCTTGGGATAATCATAGGGACGTGGTGCTGTGCAGTGAGACAGCATTTTGCTCAGTCAAAGGCAAAGAGAACTGTTTACAAGGACATGAAGTGACAGGACAAGGGGATTGGCTTCTGAGTGACAAGGAGGAGCTTGAGATTGGATATTAGGAAGAAATTGTTCCCCGGGAGAGTGGTGAGGCCCTGGAACAGGGTGTCCAGAGAAGCTGTGGCTGCCCCTGCATCCCTGAAAGTGTCCCAGGCCAGGTTGGATGGGGCTTGGAGCAGCCTGGGACAGTGGGAGGTGTCCCTGCCCATGGGACTGGGCGAGCTGTAAGGTTCCTTCCAAGTGAAACATTCTGGGATTCCAGGATAAACTGAGGTAGTGCTGTGTGGTGAGCTGCAGCTTCCCCACGTCCTTTCCTTGGGAAGAATGTGGCTTTGCCTCTGTCATCCTTCCTGGGTACAGGTTTAGAAATCCATTCCCTGTTGTTGCAGCTGAGTTTGTTATGCTGGGGGCTCCCAGGAATCCGCTGGAATGGGCTGGGGAAAGCCCTGGGCAGTGCTGGTGTTGGGGAAGCAGCACACCTGGGGCAGGTCAGACTCCTCACCTATGAAATTCAGCACCCCTGGTTGTCACCCACCACCCCCCAGCACCAACCTACCCCCAACCCACTGCCGTGGCTGCTTTGCCCACCGCCTCAGGGAGTTTCCATTTTGTTTCCATAAATCAAACAGCCAGTGCTCCGTGTTGGACAGGAATTTGCATTTGGAAATGCAGATTCATCCATAGTAACAAAGGGCAGAAGCATTTGAGCTCCATTTAGGAAGCAGAAACTACAGAGAGACCGAGAGGGGTGGCAAGCCTAAATATAAATAAGCATGGATTGTTTTAACTAGCAGTGTGATTTTTTTTTTTTTCCCCAAGACAAACCATTTTGTTGCCTTTCTTTTTCCTCCCATTGATGTCCAGGTTGGTTTGATATTTTTGATGAGGATAAAGAGAGAAATCACTTGGCTTGGAGGCAGGAATGGGCCTGAGAGTCGTGCAGGGCTGTTTGGAAGGGCTGGCTCAGCGGAGCTGTCGGGCCTGGCTGTGTTTGCCCATTGAGGTGTCTGCTGAGCAGGGAGCTGATTGCTCTGAGCCCGAGCTGCTTGCCCACGATGTCCAGCAGCTGCCAGAGCCCTCCTGGGGCTGCTGAGCTTCCTCCCTGCTCCCAGGAGCATGAGGAGGAGGGACATGGTTCTGGGTATGCACTGGAGTTAAATGGAATCAGAAAAATGAATTCTGTAAAATCCCAAAATCGTTTGGGGTGGGAAGGAGTCTCAAAGCTCATCCAGTTCCACCCCCCTGCCATGGACAGGAATAGCTTTCACTATCCCAGGGTGCTCCAACCTGGTCAGGGATCCAGGGGCAGCCTCAGATTCTCTGGGCAGCCTGTGCCAGAGCCTCACAAGGAACATTTCTTCCCAACATCCAACCCAAACATACCCTGCTTCAGATTAATGCCTTCCCCCATGTTCTTTCCCTCCATCCCCCAGTCCCTCTCCGGCTTTCTTGGAGCCCCTTTAGGCTCTGGAAGGGGCTCTAAGTTCTCCCTGGAGCCTTCTCTCTTCCAAACATCAGCATTCACCTATGTAAGTTAAAAAGTGGTAGGATGTTGGCCAAAGATTCAGCTTGATTTGGTTCAGCTTGGCTGTTGCCACAGGTCTGTCTTTACACAAACCATTTTAGGTTTTCAGGGAAAGCTTTGGGTTCTTCCCAGGCTGGAGATCCTGTCCCTGGGGTTTGGAATTTTTGTTTGCCAGACAGGAGCAGTTCCATCCCTGCCTTTCCCTGATTTTAATGAGGTCTGGGGTATTACCCAATCCTTCAGAGTCTTTGGGGAAAGACAGCTGGGAAAGGGCAAGCAAAACTCTCCTATTTTAGTGTGCATTGCATAAGAGAAGCACAGGAAGCGGGGAGAGAGCTCCGAGGAGGAAAGATTTATCCCACACAACACTGCCAACGGAGCACAGTCTGGTAAGGGCACCCAGGGCTCGTTCCTTCCATGCTATACATAGATCCTCCTGCCTATAATGGGAGAATTAGGTAATTTTACACAGTTTTTGGTATAAAGCATGGTTTGTTTAGTATAGCTGATTACTGGAATGGCTGGAAAATGAGCTTTCCTTCAATTGTGACACCGGAATATTTGTTCTGTGAATGATTGAAGGCTCTGTCCCCATTTGTTTTCCTCATGACCCTGTCCTCCTGCTAGTCCCATTTCCATTTTTAATGTGCTCCTTGGCGTAGCAGCAGAGCGAGAGCGGGGCTCGCTCATTCAAGGCAGGTTTTGTTGTTTTCCTTTTTCCTGTTTGTAATTTTCTGCTGTTACAGATCAGGTTGTAGTTGTTGGCAGTGATTCATGCAGAGAGGCAGAAGACCCAGATTTTTTGTTTAGCATTTTTCAATATGTTTGGCATTTTAATGTACTCAAACCACTCTTTAATTTGTTACATCTTGCTCACTCATAATGTACAGCTGGGGAGAGATTGGTACCATAGAGAATTTCCTGAGGGCTCCTGGGTGAGGAGTGTTAGAGACTGGAATGTTTAGGTAATTACGAAACAATTGGGAGTTTACAGAGGGTCCATTACATGCCACGAGTTTAGGATGTGAGGAAAAAAATGTGTTTTGACAGAGCAGATTTTTTGCTTGTCTGAATGAGAATCATGGAAAGGTTCCAGTTGGAAAAGACCTCTCAGGCCATTGAGTCCAACCATTCTCCCAGCACTGCCAAGGCCACCACTAACCTGTGTCCCCAGGTGCCACACCCACACATTTTTTTAACACTTCCAAGAGAGGCAACTCCATCACTTCCCTGGGCAACCTGTTCCAATGCTTGACCACCCCTTCAGAGGTGAAATGCTTCCTAATATCCAATCCAAATTTCCATACTTCCATTGACTGCAGCATTTGTAGTAGCTGCAAACCCACTGTGGTGTGTAAAAACAACCCTACAAATGATGTAGTCCTTGCTGCTGGTCAGGTAAAGTACTCTTCACATAGTTAGGTAGAGGAAAGGTTCCTTCTTTGAAGTTGTCCAACTTCTGTTTAAGTTAAGCTCTGTTTTAGTGAGATTGATAAAAGGCAGTTGGAGGGTGAGGCAATTGTAATGAGGAGGAAAGTGCTGGAGCAGCAGGTAAAGCCCTGATTTATTTCTCTGCCCACAAAGAAAAAGATTTAATCTGAGGGTAGATGCCAAGATATCCCGGTCCCATGAAAGCAGGATGAGATGAATTGTGGGCAGCAACAAGGAAAGCAGCCAGGCTGGAATTTTACCTCTTTATTTCTCCCTCCACCTTCACCTTACAAGTGGATAGATGTTTTTGTTTTTTTTTATTCTTTTTTTTTCCCCAAACGCATCTTGTGAAGTAAATCTGAGCGGAAAGATCGCTGTGTGTTCGAAACGCCTTCGTAATTCCTTCCGCTTCCCCGTGCTGCCTTTCCCATGGATCCGAGCATGAAGCCACCAGGATCTGCGGGAGGAATCATCTCCGCCTGACAGATGGGACTCGGAGGCACAGATGGGGCTCCCTGACTGGAGCAAAAGGGAGGCAAAAGCCGCGCGTGGCGACACCGCCGAGCCTGGAACACCGCGTCTCTCCTGGATCCTTCCCTGCCCCGATCCCACGCTCCTCACACGTGCTGGGACGCAGCTAAGGCAGGAGAAGGGTGAGGTCGTGTCCTGACATGGTGTGATTTCCGCTGGGAAGTGTGTGTGACACTGGTGGGGCGAGGCCCGGGGGCTCACAAGACGTTCCAGTGTCACTCAAGTTCTCGCTTTTTTTTCTCCAAGGGTTTTGCTCTTCTGGTGGGACAGCATCAGATGCTGAAATCTGGATTATTCTCACAAAGAGTAAAGGAGTCTCTGCCGTCCTGCCTGATGGCTCTGGAGTCTCACTCCAGGAACTGATGAGGGAGGTTTCCCTCAGAAATCCTCCTGGGTTTTGCTTGTGCTTGGCAAAAATCGGACCTTATCTGTCAAATGTTTGGATTTTGTGGAAGGGGTGAATTTCCCAAATTCCTTCTGGTTGTATTTTAAATGTGGATAGAGATACCTTCCTACCAGACTGGGAGAAGAAATGCATAAGGCTCTGAAAATCCCCCAGAAGCTGAAGCAATAGGAGATATTTTATTAGGGTGAGTTTAATGGCAGATATTTAAAGGCAGATAAATCCCTTCTATCTTTCATTAGCAAACAGAAGGAGATTGTGGACTCCCTGTCCCTGGAATTATCCCAAGGCCAGGTTGGAAAGGGCTTGGAGCACTCTGGGATAGTGAAAGGTGTCCCTGCCCATGGCAGGGGGTAAAGCAGTGCAAAGTTGATGACCAGCTTTACATTTGGAATGAGCTTTAAGGTCCCTTCCAACCCAAACCATTCTGCGATTCTGTGGTTCTGTGAAAATTTCCAGCAGCTTTAAACCTCAGAACAGGTGGTGAAAGGCAAACATTCCAGGAACAAGGAACCCAGGAAATGACATTGCCATCCACGATTCTCATCCTTCTCATTTATATCCTTGTGGAGGTCAGGTCAGAATTCCTTGTTGAAATCCTTCCTGATGGAGAATTAATCAGTGAAGGGATTCGTGGGTGGAACGGTGTCTTGAGCAACTCCTCCTTCAGCGAGCATTGGCTGAGATGGGCAGGGATCTTCTCCATGAGGGATTACCATTCCATCCTCCTCCCTTGCAGGAGGTGTGTTCGTGTGTGCGTGAGCTCAGGAATTAAGGGATTAATTTTTTTTAATGCGTTGGTGTAGGAACCGTGTTGGGTAACAGCGGTTCACCAAACAAATCACAAAAACTCTTTGCTCCCGAGCTCAGGCTCAGCTCGTCAGGATTAAGAGCTCCTTTTCCATCGGAGTTCGGAGATATTATTAAACTTTGCATCGCTGTGAATTATGTATCAGTCAGCACATTATCAAAATAGCAACATCTTGAAATACTTATTGAACAAACATGAAAGTAGCGTCTTGGATTACTTAGGAAGCATCTTTACACAGCGAGGAGAAATACAAGCTTTCTGTTTTTTTGGGTAATAAAGGGCAAAGAGGCTCAATAAATAGCTGCTTTTGGGAAATGGGATTTAATATTCATGAAAGTCAGCATTCTTGGAGGAAAAATATAATAGGGGAGAGAGAGAGAGAGAGAGCGCCTAAAAGCTCAGGGCTCTCCTCTACACAATAGGCAAAACCATCAAGGAGCCCATTTGGGATCCACTGAAGTTCAAGTTTTGTCAATCCCGGGGAGGGTTTTTAGTGGCTGGAGGATGTCAGGGAGATAAAATTCACCAGGGCCTTTGGGAAATGTTCTGAGTTCATTAAATAGATGGTGGTGAAATCAGAATATTTTAAGCCTCACATTTTAAATTATTTTTATTCTGCATTTTACACATTTTTCTTAAGCTTTTTGGTACATTTTTTTGTCGCAAAGGCCTAATTTGACATTCTGTGAAGATAATGGGACAATCTAATACTAAACCAAAGGGTGCCAGCATGAAGCCACACCTCAGCGAGCGCCCAGCTGAGTTCTGATGCTGTCCTAATTCCTTAATGATCCTTTTATTCCAACAACCTCCAGCTTGTCCAGAAGGAGGTCTCTGCTTGCTGGGGACTGTGCAAACACAGAGTAATAAATGTTCCCTGTCGTGCCAAAACGTGTGGCTCCTGGGAAGAGGCAGGGGAAGGGCACAGGGAAGGGTTTAGGATGGAAAAACCCTCCAAGACCATCGAGCCCAACTGTTCCCCAGCCCTGCCAAGGCCACCACTGACCCACATCCCCAAGTGCCCCATCCACACAGCTTTGGAACCCCTCCAGGGATGGGGACTCCACCCCTGCCCTGGGCAAGCTGGGCCAGGGCGGGACAGCCCTTTCCGTGAAGGAATTTTCCCTAATATCCAATAAAAACCCCTCTTGGAGCAACTTGAGGCTGTTTGCTCTCATTACTTGGGGGAAGAGACTGAACGCTGTGTAAGAGGAGGAGAAGGAGGTTATCCTCCACTCTTGAGGGGGATGTGGATGGTCTTCTCTGGGATGTTCCTGTTTCAATCCCCTTCTTCAGTCCATCCCTTCTTAAAAGTGATTAAATGGATGAAATTTGCTTATAACTGCTGTTATCAAAAGCAACAATTTATATTCGTTGCAATGCCCCTTGCTGCTACGAGCAAAGCTTTACTACAGAATTTCACTCAGCTGCTGATTGTTTAAATTCAATTTTTTTTGGGGAAAAATAAGTGACTGATGAGACATCCTGCTCCCTGGATGAGTGCAAATCCCTAAGTCTCTTCCAAAGCAACAGTGTGAAGGCATTCCCAGTGCTGACCCCTTTCGGGATCTCCTCAGCCCTGGCGCTGGTGCTGCTCTGTAATCCATAAAACCCTTCTGGCTGAGTGCAGGCATCCCTGAATTCCCTGGCACTGCTCCGGCGCCCGTCCGAGGGAGGGGAGCTCTCTTTGTCACTGTAATTATATCTAAGCTGAGCCTCTGCAAAACAAAGTGATGTCAGGACCAGTCCATCACGCTTTTCCAGTAAAAGTAAATACGAGACACTTCCCTTCTGCTTCTTAACATGCTGGAATACTCTTGGAAAAGAAAATAAATCTTGTTTTGAAATTATTATGATGGATACTTGCTTTCAGTAATGCTCCAAAGCACCACCTGTTCCTGAGGTCACTGCTGCCAGTGAAATGCACACGAGCCCTGGTGAGGGGATATCAGCAGCCTTGTGTCAGCAGGAAAACCACTGGAGACAGTAAATAATCTCGGAATCCGATTTTATCTCCCCTCTGTATTTTGTATTATAGCCCTCGTTTTGTAGTTGCAGGAAGCTAAGGACGACCTGGGGAAACGTGACAGCGCTGACAACAAATGTGTGAAAAAATTCCCTCGGTTAATTGGTGCCCTGTGACTTTTCCAGTGGGAGCAGCCTCGCAGGCGCTGAAGGAAACGGAGACAAAGCCCTGCTATCATCTGCTGTAAACTGAGCTGAGGCTGCCGAGGACTCCGAGCTCTGCTGATTTATTGTGGCAGCTGAAGGGATGGAGCTTGGAATTCTTTGTGTTTTTAATAATGTAGAACGTTATTCTGACCAGCAGGGACAAACTGATACAGAGGAGTTTTTCAGTGAGGTGCTCTGATCCCTGGGGAGGCTCCTGGAAGGGGGGGAACCCTCTGGGATCCTGGGGGCCCTGCCAGCTCCACAGGACTGGGACAGCTGGGGAGACCTTTGGAGTGGGTACTCACAGTCCCACAGTCAATCCATCCCAGGGAAAAAGAAATCCCTGAATCTGCAGGAATTCTGTCAGTACTCTTGGGTCATCCTTGCCTTGCTCGTCTCCGCTCCTGCTCAGCTCCGGACGAGGTGCAAATATTCCATCCACCACATCCACTGACCCAAAACCAACTGCAAACCTCCACAAACGCTCATTTCGTGGCAGCCAGCTCTCCTCAGCACCACTCCTCACCCGCTGGGAGCCTCCTGGTTCTCCACAGCACCCTCGGGATCACATCACCCCGACCGCAGCCCATGGGATTTAGGGACTGGTGAGACATCCCAGCCACTTCCAAACCTCTTGCAGCATGAAAAGGTTGCGTTTCAAACTTTAAATTGTTTCACTTCTAAGTGCCCATTTCAGCCCTGATATGATATGATAGCAACAATGATTTGTGGTAGAAATTCTGTAAAGAGGGAGAATATATCTGGAAATTCAGCGTGACTTTTCCTTAAATTGGTAGGAATAACAATGTCTTCTGCTGTTTGTAGGCCTTTTGACCTCGTTAATATTGCTAATTAGAAACTGGTAATTTCCTTGTTAATATTTTCAATGTTAACAACAAGTTATGGCTAAATTATAACTATTAATTGGAATCTCTTCCTCTGTCCATTAACATTAATTGATATTTTGTGGCTCACATGCTTTTAAAAAAATATTGGTTATTCTAGCATAGGCCTCAGTCCATGAACTAATGATAATCGTGCTTTCAAAACATTAAGAAAATGTTTAATATTTTGCTTTTGTATTTTTTATTTTTTTAAAATTTTCTTTCTTTCTTTCTTTCTTTTTTTTTTTTTTTTTTTTTTTTTTTTTTTTTTTTTTTTTT
>VWZN01000235.1:306314-329384 GCA_013396955.1 Regulus satrapa
TTTTTTTTTTTTTTTTTTTTTTTTTTTTTTTTTTAATTTTTTTTTTTTTTTTTTTTTTTGTAAAGCAGCTGAAGTTTAGTTTGGAAAGGCTGTGTTGAAGTTGTTCATCTCTGATTAAGGAGCCTAAGAAACACTTGCAAAAATAATAACTCCCAAGTGTAGCCCCTTGTTCCCCAGATCAGCTTCTGGGGAAAAAAAAGAAGTGCAAACACAGCTTGCCATTCCATGAGGGGATTTTTTGTATTCCTGGGTCTCAACTCTTCCCTGGAGCAACAGAAATGGGGGAAAGGATCCTGAAGCTTCTTGACATTTGTAAATTCGCTCTTATTCATCTTCCTATCTCAGATTTCTCAGCTGGATGACAAATGTGTGTCATCCACGGAGTTCTGTTTTTTAGATGTCTCCATTTATTGGATGCTCCGGGGTGTTTGGATTCAATTGGAACTTACAGCTTGTCTATGTTTTATTTGCATAATAAGACTCTGAATGACAGAGCAGCTCCAGCCAGACGTGCTGGCTCCAAACACTGCAATTGAAGCTGGGAGTGTTTTGCAAGAGTGAAAAAAGAATGAGAGTGAGAGAGAGGGAGTCAGATCACGTGCGGAAAAGTTACAGGAGGGAAACACCATTCTGAGACAGAAGATTCCTGGGATTATGATTTCCAGGCCAGGCTGGATGGGGCTTGGAGCTATCTGGGATGGTGGGAGGTGTCCCTTCCTTGTGGGACCATGCCCACTCAGAATAATCCATTGTTCAGTAATTCTATGATTCTATGAAGTGCCTCTTACCTTTAGAAAGAGTAACAGGTAAAAGGACAGCCAGAGCTTCACATCCCAACCCTGTTTTCCATGTTTTCATGCTCTGGGCAGTCCTGAAGGACATCCCAACTCATCTCATCTCCCCTCCTGCCTGCCCCAGGTCTCCAAAAGCAGCAGGGGAAGGCCCTTCCCTGAAAAAAACAGCACTTACACATCATGTACTCACCCATACATGCATAAATATAATATAAAATATAGCATAAATTATAATACAGAGCATATAACTCAGATAGATGTGGTTGCAGCTTACATGTACAGCCTGACCTGCCTGTGTGTAACTCCTATGTGGAGAATATTTTTCTATGTTTTCCAAAATCCTTCATTTTTTCCCCTAAGGACCAATCTGTGGCAATTCAGTCATGAACCTTTGGACTCCTGGATGTTTGCCCATGATGTTCCTGGGATCCTGCATGGAATGGTGGTGAAAGTGGTGTTGTGAGTCCTTCCAAACTCAGTTCCTGAGATTCCCTTGGAGAAGCTTGTGTGAGCTGAGTTGCAGAGACAAACCCCTGCGTTAAAGTTGCAGCATTAGTTGTTCCAGCCCGTGGAGCTCCCATTTTTTTTCCCCCAGACTGTGCTGGCTGGAATCATCTCCAAGTGGGCATGAGCTGGCACTTGAGATCCCTGGGTTGGTAGTGCAGGAATGAGGCATCAATTCCCCTTTTTCCATGTGTTTTTGAATGCATATCTGTAAATAACAGCTTGGCAAACACTGTGTGGAGACACGGAGAGCACTGAGCTTTGAAGGATCTTTGATATTCCAAGAGTTAATCCAGATCAAATCAGAGCTTCAGGGGGATGATTTACAGATTTATTGAGCTGTGCACTTTTATTTTTAAAATTATGTTTTTCAATCCTCGTCAGGTGAGTTCTGCACTTGTGCCCTGCTGATAAAGGAGCCCTTTGTACAAAAACAAGACATCAGGAGAACAAAAGATTTTCCTTTACATTCTCCAGTCGTAGAGGTTATTGATTGTAACCGTGGCCATGTCAGGCAGTGCATTTTTAGATGATTACTTCATACCTCAGGTGATGTGATGCACCATAAACATGATGGATGGTGATTTGCACTTCCAGGACCTTCCAAGGGAAGCCTGAATAATCCCTGTGGGCTTTTCTCACCCTTACAGCAATACCAAAGCTGCTGGCCTTCTCCTGAAACAACAGAACCTGCCCAGCTGTCCCTTAAGTGCTGCCTTACCCAATTCCTAATAATGACATTTATTTCCCATTGATTAAAATCCCTCTGGTGTAGCTCCTCCAGGCAGAGCAGCGTGTGAGCAGACATTATGAAGTTAGTAAACACTATAAAGTGTGAAAGCATTTGCTGCAGGAGCTGTAGTCTAAACATTCCAGGAGAAAGCAGGGTTCCAGCTCTAGTCTTGGCTTTGCCTCTGAATATGATTGTAACCTTGGGCAAAGCTCTTCAGTTTGCCTCTCCTTAGTTGATTTAATTTCTGTAGCAGGATAATGAGACTTAGCAAGTCTCATCCTTTTTTTTTTTTTTTTCTTTTTTTTTCTGGGATGGTGGTGGGGAGAGGGTGGAGGGGCAGGGAGAAGCTGGCTGGAGGATGGAGGAGGGAACAGAGCAGGAGGAGGGATCCACACATCCCTGCTGGATTGACTGTGGAAAAGTGAGGCTGAGGCTGAGTCTTCAGGAAGCTGTGCTGCTCAGCCCTGTGTTTGAGGCTTGCTGGAAGAGAAAAACACGAGTAACACAAGAGACATGCTGCCATGGACTGAGGCACAGCGCCTTGAACACCTTCAGGGAAAAAATGTCCTCAGGGCGAGATGAAATGGCCTCAGGTTGTGCCAGGGGAGGTTTAGATTGGATACTGGGGTCAATTTCTTCACTGAAAGTGTGGTCAGGCTTTGGCACAGCTGCCCAGAGAGGAGGTGGGGTGACATCCCTGGAGTTGTTCAGAAATCTGTGTCCCTTGGGGACATGGGCCAGGGGAGGGGAACAGTGGGACTCACTGATCTTAGAGGGCTTCTCCAACCTAAACCATTTCCTGCTTCTCTGACAATAAATTGCCAGGATTATGCTGCACTCCAGCCCAGGACTTTCACCCCCTCTCCCTGGCATCACTTTTTATCTCTTTTTCATTAACCCTAAACTATTTCCTTCAAGAAACCCACTGAGCTCTGACTTTAAGACAGGTCTGCCTCTCTGCTTCCAATCTGGGTGCTTTTCTCTCTGTTTTCTTGTCCCCACTGGAAGATATTAAAGAAATTAAAGGCTTATTTCATCTCCCAATCCATCTTCTGGCAGAAGCTGCCCTGTTCCCCACTGAGCAGGTACGAGGGCTCTTGCCCAGTCATGTTTAAAAGAGTGGGGATTAACTGCTTACCAGGGAGCATGTTTGAAGCTGAAACCTTTCACTCTCAGGAAGTTGTTCTTCAAATTCAACCTGAATTATCTTTCTTAATTTAATCACACCACTCCCAGCTATGCCCAGTGAGCTGCACTAAATCTTTCCTTGCCATTCTTTCTGTTTACATCCTTCACGTGTGTGTTGACAGATATATTGCCCATAGGTATTGCTTGGCTTCACCATGTGTATTTAATTGAAATGCTTCTAATTATTCCTCCCAAATCCACCTCTGTGGCCCCTGCTTTGTTTTTCTTTTAGTTTTTCTGTGCCTGGTTTGCAGCAGCTTGTTGGTTAAAATGATTTGCAAAGTGTGTTTGATGCCTAAATTTTGGGAAAATTGGAGCAAGGGAAGGTGGCCACATCAACATGAACAAATTGTTAATTTTCTAAGTACTCACAGAGCTTTGGTGTCTGTGCAAAATTAATTATCCTACTTGTGTTCTCCTAATCTTCTGGCTTGTCTGTGGGTTGTCACTGGGAGTGTTTATGGGCTAAAACTGAAGGCTCCCACTGAAAGATTTCAAAGTGGGTTGGAATCTCTCTCCTCACGCAGTCTGAACCTCTGCCATCCTCCAGTATTAGCCACAGCACCAGCTTGCACATGTTCAGCTCAGTTTTGATCTAATATTCCTTTTTCTTCCTGCCTAGAGGGAGATCTAGAAAGGTTTCCCTGCTGCAGCCTAAGGCCAATTAGCAGAAAATTTCTTTCACTGGCACTGTTCAACCTCTCTGCACCTTCCATTGGCTTTACCAATGGAGATCAGAGGCAAGATGGAGAGCTGGGACCAAGGCATTGTGGAACTCAGCACAACTTCTCAAGGTCCCAGAGGCAGGAAATCAGAAATGAGTGTTATGCAGGGTGAAAAAATGCTACCAATACTGACAGGGAAATAAAAATTAGGGACAAAATGCTCTGCAAGCTCATCCAGTTGGTGTTTGTGCTGTGATGCCCTTGGTTTTATGTGGATGTCTGGGATGGTTTAAAAGCTCTGGCCAGGAAAATGAGGGGACAGTTCTGTTCCACCAAAGGATTGTTTTCCCTACAGACTGGCATTCAAAGCTCCCAACACTCTGTGAAACCCACACAGGCTGGTTGGTACCTCTGGCTGTTTTGGACAGGACCTGGCCAGAATCCCAAAACGCCACCAGTGAAACGCCCTCCTCTCTGCTCTGTTCAAAAATGGAACCTAAAGGAGCTGGAGCCACGGGACAGGAGGCTGAGGCTTGGGCTGGATGAAGGCAATTGTCATCGAATCCCAGAATGTTTGGGTTGGAAGGGACCTTAAATCTCATCCAGTGCCACCCCAGCTGTGGGGAGGGACATATCCCACTGTCTTAGGCTGCTCCAAGCCCCATCCAGCCTGGCCTTGGACACTTCCAGGAATCCAGGGGCAGCCACAGCTGCTCTGGGTGCCCCCTGCCAGGGCCTGCCCACCCTCACTGGGAAGAATTTCCCCTCTATATCCCACCCACCCCTGCCCTCTGGCAGTGGGAAGCCATTCCCCAGTGTCCTTGCACTACAAGACCTCCATATATTACATAGAACAAAATACTGGAATAACAATTTCACTGGGAAAAATATATTTACTGTTGAATAAAGTAATTAAATTAAATAAATGCCTAAGTAAATACTTAAATCCCCAGATTTTTGTCTAATTACAACTTGAGAACATTAGAAGCCTGAAGCAAACTCCAAAAAAATTGTCAGAAATCTCCCACACTTCCCCTCCCTGGCAACTCAGGAGCCGAGTTGAAAACTTGCGATTTTTTTTTTTTCTTCTTCTTTTCCCGTTCTGAATGAATTTCCCAACTTCCCAACTTCCAGAGCTGATGTTCCCAAGCTGGCACATCAAGGGCCTGCTTGTCCTTCCCCTGTGCTCTGCAGCAAAGCCCAGGAAGGTCCCGTGCTGGGGCTCCAGGGGTTAAAGGAACTGAACTTGTCAAGACATTTCTGCGCTGCCTGGCGGAGTTGTTTGTTGTGCTGCCGGTGCTGCAGGGTATCAGTCACTTTGAGGGAGAGGATGTCCAGGCAGTCCCAGAGCCAGACAGTGACTGGCACTGTCAGTAAATCATTGTGTCAAGGCTCGGCCTCGCAGCAGCGCAAAGGGAATTGTGTGATTGTTTGGAAGGAACTGGAGCGTTTGGGGTTTATCAGCCCGCCATGAAATGATCAATTAGGGCTCGTTAATAGCACTCCCTGGCAGTTTGGACAGGAGAAGTCAGACCTGCCTGGCTCTGGCCTGGTTCAAGGGGCAGCAGAGCCTCTTTGGCTCTCAGTGGAATGTTGGTGCCCTTGGTGCCCTGGGATGTTTTTTGGTACAAATCAGAGAAGGAAAATGATTTTCCATGTACTTTAGAAGGATGAGAGATTTGGGCTTGTTCAGCCTGGAGAACAGAAGGTTCTGGGGTGACCTTAGAGTTCCTTCCAGGGCCTAAAAGGGATCCAGGAGAGCTGGGGACAAAGGATGGAGGGACAGGACACAGGGAATGGCTCCCATTGCCAGAGGGCAGGGATGGGTGGGATATTGGGAAGGAATTCCAGGCTGGGAGGGTGGGAAGGCCCTGGCACACGGTGCCCAGAGCAGCTGTGGCTGCCCCTGGATCCCTGGCAGTGCCCAAAGCCAGGCTGGACAGGGCTTGGAGCAGCCTGGGACAGTGGGATGTGTCCCTGCCCATGGCAGGGGTGTCACTGGATAATCCTTAATGTCCCTCCCATCCCAGCGCAGTCTGGGATTCTGTGATGGAAGTTCTGACTGAGTAGGCTTGTGAATTCCACATCCCAAAGGAATCAGGGAAGATCCTTAAGAAATATTGGATGCTTTACCCTAAAATATATCAAGGTTTAACTTTCACATTCTTCTCAGGCAAGTTTGCAGCTAAGTGTGAACACATGGGTTATCACTTGACCTCCAGATGGCAAAGAGCTCTTCAGTTCTAGGCATAAAATCTAAAATTTAAAATCTATAATTTGGTACATTCAGAAATGTAACATTTTTCAATTATAAAGGCAATTTAAAGAGCCAAATACCTCTCTTAATTTGCAGAAAACGTGGTCTGTAAGGAAACTGAAGAGCATTAAGGGGCCAGGCTGTACTTTAATGAAAAAAAGCCTGGAATTTGTTAGAGATGAAGGAGGAAAGTAATAGAGCTGGACTTTGATGATCCTTGTGGGTCCCTTTTAATCAGGACCTTTCATGCTTCCATAGGTGACAGCTGTGAGGAGTGGCTCAGGCCACCCCTATTTCCATCACCCTTGCGACAGAGCCCACACAGATCTCCCTTTTCTTTGCAGAAAACTTAGAAAATGCTGTTTTCCTGTCTGCTGCCTGCTATCCTATGAGCTCTGCCCAAACCCAAACCCAAAACAACAAAACAATCCGCAGGGAGAAGCCAGCAGGGAGATTTCTGCCCCGTGGGAGAAGCCTCCCAAGAACACCTGGAAAGCCTCTTTTGTTTTTCCTGGACTTTCTTCATATCTGAGCTGTTCCTCAATCCTGTTTTTTTCTTTCATCTTCTGCTGTTCACCTCAGGTTCCTCCCACCCCCTCTGCTCCTTCCTCGGAGCCTTTCCTTGCCATTGATTTCCAGAGCAATGCCAAGGCGTTTTTGGCACGGCGAGGGAGTGCAGATGCCTCCAAGATGCTGCTGGAGTTGGGAGCAGGGAGGATCCTCGTGCCCGCCTTGGGTAACCCCAGCTCAGTAATTGAGGTGCCACTCATCCCAGCTAATTGTGCTCCAGCTCAAAGGCACAGCCTCCCCTGGCGCCTCCTTGAAATAATTTGGATGTATATCCAGCAAGCCCTCCGCGTTTCATCTCTTCTCTTTCCTTGTGCCTATTTGTTTATTTATCCTCGGGCTCCCAGCTCCCTGCAGTAAAAAACAGCCACTTCCTGCATGACAGGTAATATGGAAATGGGGGCTGCTTTTCCTTTCAAATTAATTCGGTGTTATTTTCATTTGATTTTTTTAGAAAATAGAAGCAAAAGATCCCTATCGGTGCCTAGGAAAATCTCCAAGTAATTCCGGAGCAGTTTGAGGCTGCAAACAGGGGATTTTTTTGGGGTCAGCAGCCTGAGCTCCACCTTCTAAGCAGGGACCTTTAGGTGCTGGAAGTGACCAGGGGAATTTCTGACAGGCTGAGGCGTTCCCTTCCCAGGGTGAAAATCCTTGGGGATGCAGGGAAGTGCTGCCCATTGTTTGCCCGAGCTGTGTCCTGGTGTTGTTCCTGTGGTGTCTCATGTGCCACATCCCAGTGCAGCCCCCTGTGACCCCACAGGGCACCTGGTGACAAGGAATGCTTTTCCCTAGGCTAATGGGAGGGCATTTGGGGAGCCAAAACCACAGAACAGGTCGTTTCCCATCCTGCTTTCCTGGCAGAAGGAGCTCCTCTGCCTTTCTTAGTTTTTACAGCATAACTTGATGCTCTGGTTTAGTTACCTGAATGTCAAATTTTAGTTGAAGTATGGAATAATTTCTGCTGATTCTCCACTTCTCCTTCCCATCCCGGTAAATCCATTTCAGCTCATTCTGCTAACCCATTTGTCATTGCTTAGAGACTCCTGGTTCTGTAAGGATTGCTCCTTTTAAGGAGGTGAAATATATTTGTCTTTCTCATAAGCTGAGATACAATTCAGAGAGTCAGAGAATCCCAAACTGGCTGGGTCAGAGGGGACCTTAAAGATCACCTTGTTCCACTCCCTGCCGTGGGTAGGGACACCTGGGATGTCCAAGGGTGTGGGTGAAGATGGGTCAGTGGAGTTTTTCCCCATCAGATGATGTCTCTGCTGTGCACTGAACAGTATTTAGAGACACCTGAGTTGCAATAACAGGCAGAGCTTGGCTGAAGTGTGTTGGAACAGGTCAGGTCAGCCCTGTGGGCTGCCTGGGCTAAAGGAATGTGACTCCTGCAGCTTGTCCCCTCAGGAAGAAAAGGTCCTGCTTTCTTCCCTTCCTCTTCCTCCCTTAACCTTCCCTGCTCCAGCCCTTGTCAGATCCCTCTCTTGTGGTTTTAACCTGGCAGAAAACTCTTTCATTCAGAGTTCTCCACTGGCTCATGTGCTGACCTGGTTCATGGGAGATGTCCCAGAGGCGGCAGGGAAGGGAGGGAAGGGGAGCACTGGGAGCTCTGTGCTTCAGCAGCACAAATCTGCTGGATCAGCTTTGCTCCTGCAGCCCAGCAGGACTCCCCAGCTGAGGAAGGAGCAATTCCTGCTTGTTGCTTCTGGGACCTGAGCTTGCATTCAAATATTTCGCTGCCTTCTGAGAGAGTGATTTGCGCAGGTCAGTGGTGGGGGTCTGTGACATCCAGGAAATACCCCAGTGCTCCACCTGATCTTCCTGGGACACGGAATTTTACACCAAAGCAGGAGCAGTTAAAAAATTCACATTCTGTTGCCTCATTAATTTGTTTGGATCTGCATTGTTGCGAAGTTTGACAGCACGCGAAGGGTCCCCGCACACCGAAACACAACATTCATCTGTTGGCAGCTCCAACATCCATCTGACAGCTCTACCCACAATTATCAAATCCTTTATTTGTTGTCTTGTTGTAGCACTTCTGATGATTATTTTTATCCTTTTGTCTGCCAGTATCAATAAAAACAACAGCTGAGGTTGACACGCCGTGACGCGAGCGCGGGAGCTGGGGGTTGGCCCCGGCTCTGCCGCGGTGCTCAGTGGAGTGATCACCACCAGCAGTGGCACGGGCTCTGTGTGTTAAAGCCCTGCTCCATAATTGAGAAGAAGGGGCAGAAATTCCAGAAATGCAGATTGACAAGTGCCCTGGCTCCTGAGTCCTCAAGGATTGTCGCATGGATGCAATCCTTCACTCGTCTCCTGGTAAACATGAGGTTTTGACGTTGTTTTTTTTTCATTTCTGTACCTTTAGTAAAAGGCTTTACAACTCCATGAAGTAAGAAAAATGTAGGTCCCCCTCCATGGGCTGGATCAGTGGGTGGCAAGACATCTTCCTTTACTAAGTCTTCCTTTACCAATGTTTGTGAAGCTCTTTCTTTATGCAACGTTTAGGATACAAAAATAAGTATTTACACAGATCAAGGAATTTCCCTTTGACGGACTCAAAGGTGCCAAATATTTTTAGCAGATGAAATAAACTGGGAGAATAAGTAACTGGAAAAATCACATCATTGTGAACTGGTGGAATTATGGTGTTGGGATTACAGGGAATTTCAGGCTGGGCTGGCTGCAGTGACCACTCCAGTGGCCTCTGTATGGTTGAGTGTGGGTCATTACTGCAATTAATTGAAGCATCCCTCTGAAGGAGTCCTTGTGCACCTCAGCAGTGGGAGGTGCTGGTGGTTCTCCCTTTGTTTGCAGATTTCCAGGAGCATCATTTGCAAAGTTCACGCTGACAAATCCCCGCGCTGGGTCCGTAGGAGCCTCAATCCGTCATCAAATAATAGCATCAACATTTTTCCTGGGCTGTTATCATCACTTCAGCTGATGCAGCAATATATCCTGCACCAATAAATCAAGGGGGATCATTTCAGATGGCCAAAAATATAAACAGCATTTTTAAAAAAATCTATCTTTTAGCAATCTCCTGTCCTCTTGCTGTCAGTTAGTTTTATGAGGTAAAAATAGCCTCATTTTCTGGGTTTGTCTTTGTTTCCTCATTTACACGAAGCCAATCTGGTTTTTCCAAATTTTTTTGACCAGCCACTCAATGAGCCCTGAGTTACCAGTTCATTTTTCACTTTTTCTTTGCCCTTTGCTGCTCCTGTCAGGGAGCGTGGAGTGTCGTGGTGGTAGGAAATGGTTGTGTTTCTCCAGGCAACAGGTGCTTATCTTTGTGGTTATGACACAAACCTGAAAAAGCCTCTCACACATCCCACAGCTCTCGCAGGAAAACTGGGAATCTTGCTCTCCTTCGGCGAGTAATTCACATTTTTTTAAGGGAAACTGCAGCTGCAACACCTGAATTATGGCATGGTGAGACTTTGGGTTATAGCTCCCTGTTCCATTTTGCCATTCCCAGCACAAGCCATGTTTTTATTCTTTACATCATGAGCCTGTTCCCATTTTCATGAAAGAGCTTTATGTGCTGAGTCCTGCCTTCCCTCCTTTCCAATCCACGTGCATCGTTAAAGGGGCTTTCTTAATTTCCTGTTTTAGGCTTTCCTCAGAGATTTCTCAATCTGTTTTCCCTTCCCTGTAGCACACAAATATTCCTGCTGGCTGGAAACGATTTTTTTTTTTTTTTAACTGCAGGTTGGCAGCTCAGGTGATGAAAATTGGCTCCCTCTGCGTGTTCCAGCTGCAGCTCTGGTGCCAGATGGCTCCACACACATGCAGGGAGTTTATATTTCATGGTCCTGGGTGAAAAATATCCCACTTGATGGTGGGGTTGGATTCTCCATCCCAAAGGAGCTGTTGGCCTTTGCAAAGCAAAGGTGCAGCTTTGTAGCTGGCGTGTTGTTCAGGCACCCACCCTGCACAGGTTTGTCAGAGTGTGATGAATTTGGACAGAGAATTCAAGTTTGGAGTCTTGGGGATGGCTTGGGAGGGCAGCAGCCTGCAGAGAACTGACAGGGAACAAAACACTGGCTCTTCTGCTGGATGAAAGTGCTTTCTCTTCCAAGATAAAACAAGTTGGGAATTGGAGTCATTGGACAAATCTGAATAATCTCCATGCCATGCAGAATGAAATTTTTCCTTTCAATTTTCTTTCTTTTTTTTTTTTTTAATTTATTTTATTTTATATTTTCTTTAAATAAAAATATATTTACCAGAACATTCCCATCCAGCTCAATTATAACATCATAAAATACCAGACTGGTTTGGGTTGGAAGGGAACTTAAAGCCCATCCCATTCCAGCCCTGTCCCTGGAACACCTTCCAGTATCCCACACTGCTCCAAGCCCCATCCAGCCTAGCCTGGAACATTTCCAGGATGGAGCATCGAGGCCCAACTCATCATGTAACTGGTAGAAAATATCTCCTCTAATGATAGGAGTCATGCACAGGCCTGAACTTGCAATATCAGCATGAACAGGAGCTGCACGAGGGCCCAGAGAGAGTGGGAATTTGGGAAGTGCTGACAGAAGAGCAGGAAATATGCTCCGTATATTCCCACAGTTGCCTGGTAAGTCCTGGTTAGGAGTAGGAACCCAAGTGAGGTTTGAGTTCATGTTGAAAAGAAGAGCACCATTAAAAAAAAAAAAAAAAAAAAAAAAAAACAAAAAAACACCAATAAAAAAAAAAAAAAAAAAAAAACACAACAACAACAACAACAAAAAACCAACCTAAATTCTGTGTTTCTGGCTCTTTTGCATTTCAGATGTTGGAGGTGAGAGTAGACAATGTAGGAAATTTTCTAAACTTTCCTACTGCCCAGATTTTGCCCTAGAAAACAATCAGTTTTCTGATCACCTGCTATTCAGTGCACAAACCTCTGACCTATATTTAAATGAAAAGTATAGAACTGAAAAAAAAAAAAAAATCAGTTTCTTTCACCCCTCGAGTAAACTGGTTTGACAGCTACATAAAATGATTTAGTTTTTTATGATTCTGAGTGTGGCAGGATTAGCCCTTCATCCTGTTGTTTCGGGATGTCTGCATTAATTATTTCTAGTCCTCTTTAATTCAACACTAAACTCACATTTTCAGTTCAAGGGACTGGCCCGTTCTTAAATCATGTAAATATTATTCAGAACTAGGTGATACCCACGTGCAGAGCTGCCAAAGTACACTCATTTATTTTTTAACTTCTTAGCCAGCCAAGGAGCAAAACAATCCATGATTTATACAAGGCATTTAATGAATTTCATCCTTCCCCCGTTGGGGTTTCAGTATTGCTGAGACACGGGTGCGAGGAGAAAGAACAACAGCAGAAATCCCTAAGAAATGATCCCTCTGCATTCCAGAATTGTTCTGTTTGTGCGTGGAAGGGCCAAACTGCTGCTTTATTGTTCAAACCCTGAACTGAGCAGGGCTGATTAAAGCCCACAGTGCCAAGGAGGGATTTGCTTTCTAGGACAAAACCATCCCTTTGAGGAATGTTCCCTGCTGAGCTGCCCATCACCTCCCAGCACGGCAGGATCCACGTTTAATCCCCTCAAAACTTCCTGCCTTGGTTGGATTTCTGCGGGTGCTGAGCACAAACTTTGCGTAGGTGGGAAGTTTAGAGGGTCTGGTTTGAGGAGCTGGGGTTTAGGGGCACAGCTGGAAAGGTCTCTGTGCACATTCCCAGCGTGGGATTACTGAGTGACCTGTGAGCAGGGCTGGAGTTGAAGTGAATATCCCAATTTTCCATCATTCCCAAGGTCAATATCCAGAAATCTGGGACTCTGTGGATGGGGCTGATTTCCCTGCGTCTCCAAAAAGCCTCAGTCAATCCAAGCTCGTGCTGCTGCATTTCAGAAACTCAAGACTTGCAGTTACCCATCTCAAAGCCTTCCCATTTTCACAGTCTGTGATTCCTCATATTTTACTTTGAGGTGGGAGGGGCAGAACTTTCCTAAATTGAGAGCAGCCTGATGGCTTCAAATCTGTGCAACTGTTCCATCCTGAACGTGCTCTGTTGAGGATTCTCTTTTAAACTCAGCCTGGGGACAAAGTCTCCTCCAGAGCTGGAAGTTCTCTGTGGCTTTTTGGGCTGACAGAAACTCTCCAGCTTTGGTATCTGGACCTGTCCCAGCTCTGGAATTCTCTAGGATTTCTGCTTGGAAGGTGAAGTGTTACCTCAGGGCAATTTGGGACATTTTCACCCCAGCTCAGAGGAAAGCTAAGCTGATGTTATAACTGCAGAGGTGAACAACAAATAATAATTAAAGATTATTATATTGATCTCCAGTAATAGCCATCCTTAGGGTGCAGCTTGTGCATGTGCTCCTTGCTTTTGGGATGTGAGACATGAGCAAATAGTGCTTTTTCATGGAATTCCAACATCCTTCCATGATCTGTTCATTATTGATGTTGGCCAGATCATTATTTTCTGAGAATCCTCCTTGGAAGCTGTGGTGGGCATTGCCCTTAATCCCAAAATCAGCCCCCAGATGGGTTTTAAGGTGTTTCCATTCCAAACCAGTCTGAGATTCTGAGTTTCTGTTTATTTTCTTGTCTTGGTAATTATTGTAACTGTTCTAAGATACTTTATCCAAATAAATGTCAAAATAGAGATCTAACAAAA
The DNA here is from genome assembly GCA_013396955.1 of Regulus satrapa. NCBI lineage: Eukaryota > Metazoa > Chordata > Aves > Passeriformes > Regulidae > Regulus > Regulus satrapa. Next base: position 319,657 of record VWZN01000235.1, read on the forward strand.
ATCAGTACAAACTAATCCTGAATTTATTTCCTTTCCCCTTCTCCCCTAAAAGCAGAACAATAAACTGTTCCCTAAAATCTAAAAGCAGCACGAGCTGTGATCCCACAGATCATATTTAAATTAGAATTTACTTCATACCAAGACGGTTTGCATTTTGCATTTATTTGTTGTCTTCCCATTCAAAGGCAAAAAAGTATTATGTGTAACCAAAATTGTCATTGCGCTTGTATTGGCTACTGGAATTTGATGCCAATTTGTATTTTAAGTAATCCAGGATGATAATTACACTTATTGCTTCTCTAACTGCACAGTTGCTATTCAGGGTAGCTCATGTATATTTTATGTATGTTCGGTATCAGAGCAGACCTTTTGCAAATTGATTCATTTGCATCATTATATCCTTTTTTCAGAAATCATTTTCTGATCGTAAGGAAGAGACTTCTGCTGGAATCACAGAGATAATTCCTAGAACTCAGCCTTAGAGCTGGAAAAAAATTGAAAGAGGGATAAAATTCATGACTATTTTTTATTTTTCATTTTTGAAGTGGAAATTTTTGACAGCATTAAGTAGAAAATTTTCACAGAATGATGGTCTGGGTTGGAAGGGACCTGAAAGATCATCATTTACCTCCCCTGTATGGGCAGGGACACCTTCAACCATCCCAGGTTGCTCCCAACCCTGTCCAACCTGGCCTTGGACATTCCAGGATAGAGCAGCCACAGCTTCTCTGGGAATCCTACACCACTGATTTTTGCTTTTGTTGATTCACAGGGAAAAAAGAAAAAAAGAACAAATGATTTAGATATTTTTATTTATTTATTTATTTATTATTATGGGAAGGATCTCCAGCTCTGGGGCTGTGTGGGACATGTGCCTGTCCTGTGCCTTGGAGCATTTCCTGCTCCTCCACCCCTCATCACCCTCCCTGAGCCACTCACTTCCCAAAGATCTTAATTTAAAAAAAAAATTACCCCACTTCAGAAACCCATTAGAGGAGGGCTCCTTCCCTCCCTCACCCACACAAATTGCCACTGCCTGAAGCTGGAGAGGAGCAGAAACGCTGGAGGAGTGAGGCTCTGAAGGGCTGCTAGAAAAAGGGGACAGAGCCTGAGGTCAGCCTGGTGCAGCACAAACAGAGCAGGGCTGGTTCCTGCTGGCTGCAGGGACCCATCCCCTCCTTCTGCTTGTGCAGAGACTCAGGGAGAGCATCCTCCCACACTGGCAGGGTGACAACTGCATTCATCTGCAACATCTGAGGGAACCGACTCATTTGATGTTGTGTTTTGAAAAAATTATTGAGGACTGTTTTGTATGCAAAAAGAGTTGAGTCTTTTTTTTTTTTTTCCTCCCTGCCTCTGAGTCCCAGATAAGTGAAATTATGCTTATCAGAGGTCCTACATTTAAAGTTGCTTTAAAAGGTGTTGTGACACATGGAGGGAACATGCAGAGCTTGTCTGAGCTGTGAAGAGCCTTGTTTTGATTTACTCACCCTAGACATGGGCAGCTAGCAGAGAGTTAAATCCCCTTTTTCTCTTCTCCTCCTGAAATAAGATAAAATAAACCTAAAGTGGATATAGCCTCATTTTTTGGGTTTTTCTCTGATAGGCTAATCTATCTAGCAGATGTTTTGGTCAAGGAACAGGTACCTGAAATAGGCAGCAGTCATTTTTGATTTATTTTGGAAAAGCAAAAAAACAACAATCAGGACACAAACACCACACAGTTTGATGTTTCAATTGGTTACAGCATGAGAAAGGAGAATTATACTTATTTCTAGGAGTGATTATGGAGAAAATGCCTATTTACGTGTCTAGGAATTTTTAGGCAACAAGCTGGGGTTTCATCCTTAAGCCATCACTCTGTTTTGTGTTTTTATCCTAAATCGCACCCTACACAGAGCAGATCACAACCCCAAACATCAGTTCATCCTTTTTCTCAAAGCAGCAGCTTCTTAATATCTCCTTTGCATAAAATTGGAGGGCCCCTGCCTTGTGTTATTGAGCGCTGCTGATGGTCTTTTGATAGCTCTGCTTTTAATAAGCTGCAGATTATCTCATCTGCGTGTGCACTGCAGCATATTTCAGAGCATAGGTATGGAAGGAGTAAAGTTGGATTGGCAGCACATGAAAGGGAGCTGAAATGCTTCAAAGGGCAGGGAGAGAGAGGCAGAAAGCAGAGAAAAGGCTCTGGTAGGTATTGGGATGAGAAGCTTTTGAAATATAGATAACCTACAGCAGAGAGGAGCTCTGCTCTCCCAGCACTAATAATTACACAGATAAGAGGGTGAAGTGAAAGGAAGCCAGGAGATATGGACACAGTTCAGGATAAAGCATCCTGGAAAGAAGAAACCATGGAAATTTTATTCTTGGAGAAACTCAGGTGAAGCCAGGTTGGAAGTGGTTAAGAATGTGAAATGTTGGGACAAACCTGGGGACACACAATGAGATCAAGCCCAGCCCTGGCAGGAGAGCTTTATGTGACCAGCACAAGTGTGAAAGCTCAGGGGGCAGAATCTGAGAATATCCTGAGCTGGAAGGAGCACAGGTGTCCAAGAACAGAAATACAACAATAGAAATAAAAAGTAAAGAGAAAGTGATGGCCAAAATCCAAGACACCAGTTCTCAGCAGTGGGAGAATTCAGGGTCCTGGTGATAAAACAGCCCCAGGGGTGATAAAAAACCCAGGAAGGGAGAGTGGAGCCACCCCTGCTCAAGCTGACAGTGCCACAGCCAGGTGCTCCTTTCCACAAACACTTTGTGACAATAAAACACTTGGCACAAGGACGGAGAATTTCTCAGTTACTTCAGTTCTTCATCCACTTCAACCAGAGTGTGAAAAAGCCAGCCTGGAGTAGTCACAACAACAATGAGGATCCTTGTAGGAGGAGGGAAAAATACATTAAAAAAAAATCAATGCACCTACAGAGGAACTGCCTAATAATGAGGAAGATAATTAAAAGGAAATTAAAGGAGCAGCTAAGAGGGGAATATATTTGTAGGCGGTTTAGATGCTTTAAGGGCAACAACTTATTTTACTAGTCAACACAAATATGCACAACATAATTATTTTCAGGAAGATATGCCAAAAAGAAAATATAAACTGACATACAAAAGAGTTATTAGGTTTGGTTTGGGTTCCTTTTTTTTTTTTTTAATTTTTTTTAAAGGAAAAAAATGCAGCCTCTCAATTTAAAAGCATAAAGGAAGCCAAGCAGATTCCAAGCACTTACTGGATGTGGAAAAGCTACTAACAAAAAGTTTTTTGAGCAGATCAGAGACAGGAAGCTTGCCAGGGAAGCAGTCAGGCTGATGGATGATCAAGGCATAAGAAGAGCACTAAAGGAAGATAAGACCATGGATGAGGAGAGGGATGAGTCCTCACTGCTGTTTCCTGCTGGAGCCTGGGGATGGCTCCGGGCTGGAGCTGCTTTAGTGGGAACATGAAGGAAAAAAAAAAGAAAATCAGAATATGCTGAGTGGGAAGGGACTGCAAAGATCATCCAGTCCTGGTCCTGTCCCTGCACAGGGCCCCCAAAATCCCACCCTGTGCATCCCTGGGAGTGTTGTCCAAACACTCCTGGAGCTCTGGCAGCCTTGGGAATGTCACCATTCCTGGGGGAGCCAGGGCAGTGCCCAGCACCCACTGGGGGTAGAACCTTTCCTGATACCCACCCTAAAGCTCCCTGGCACAGCTCCAGCCATTCCCTGGCTCCTGTCCCTGATCAGCCTCCTCTTCCCCTCCCCAGGAAGCTGTAACTGGGGTGAGTCTCCCCTCAGGCTCCTCTTCTGCAGCTGAAACACATTCAGAGCCCTCAGCCCCTCCCAGGCCCTTCACCATCCTCACTGCCCTGCTCTCTGATGGTTTACTCTCACTGCACCTCATACTCAATGAGAGAGGGGCAAAGCAGCGAAAGATTTCCAAGCAGGAGTAGAGGGAAGTAGTAGTTCCTCAGAGGAGTAGCTCCTCAGGGGCATCAGAACTGCTGGGCCAGTGTTTTGTGAGTGATGCTCCCAGGGTTACTGCACCCATAAAGGAAAGGCTATCCCAGAGAAGCTCTGGTTGCCATGTTGCACTCTGCTGAGCACCACACGTGGATATTTCACTTTGCTCCTTTAACTGGGCTTTCCAAACTGCTCCTTGTGCTTGGTCTGACTTACTCAAGATCCAGGCAACACCCGTCCATGAGATGTTGCTCTACAGAAGTCGACTAATCTTTAAAAATGGGCTAAATCCCAAATTAGAATGATTTCAGCAGAGTGAAGCTTAGAAGACAATTGCTATAATTATGCAAATGTAAACAAGTGAAAAGCCTTAACACAATGTATACAAAATAACGATTAAAAGGAATTAGCATTGGGAATTAGCAGAAATTGGGCATTTGTATGTAATAATAGGGCTGGAAGTTAACGATCCAGAGTGAAAGAGTTTTGCCAGTTGATATTAAAGCTTAGATCATCTTTTGTTCAGTAACTTCACACTCATATTTGTTTAGGATTGCAGCCTGTGCCTGTATCACCATATTGGAATTCCAATCACTCACCAGTTTTTAATTAGACTGTAGAAATGATACGATAATTGTGGCATGAATTGATTATTAACTGAAGTTTCTGCAATAATTAATAACAAAGTTCTTGAACAGAACACAAAAATAACATAAGCCTTCCCAAACTGGCATTACTACAGCATGGTGGTGACCCAGAGTTTTAATTGTCAATGTGCACTTAAATTCCCTCCATCAAGCCCAGTGCTTGAAATCTTTATCAGTAGCTGCCAATAAAAGAAAATTCATTTGGTTGCCGAGGCCTTTTTCCAGGCTGTGAGATTTTCAGCTGATCTGCCAAAGCAGTCTGGATTCTGCAGGGCCAATAATTGATCAGAGTTCTGCTTTTTGTGCTCTATTTCTGTTCTGCTTTTACTGCTCCAGGCAGGAACACAATCCCCAGAGTCCCGTAAGTGTATCCGTGCTGGGTGGGCACTTTGCTGCTCCAGTGTATAGGATATTTTATCCTAGTGTGTGGTATTTATACATCTGGTGTTCTACTGCTCTGGCTGGAGAAGAAGCATTATCCTGGAAATCTGTGAGGATAATTTTTGGAGCTGTTCTCTCCTATTAATAAAACTGAAACACAGGGTACCCAGAGAAGCTGTGGCTGCCCCTGGATCCCTGGGAGTGCCCAAGGCTGGGTTGGATGGGACTGGGAGTAAGCTGGGATAGTGGAAGGTATCCCCGTTCATGGCAGGGGGTTTGGAACGAGATAAGCTCTAAAATCTCTTCTAACCCAAACCATGATTCCATGATTTTCTGTACATCAGAGTCTGATCTATCTGGAGTTTTGGTGGGCCAGCTGAGGTTGGGGACATTTTCTCCTCACCCCTGAGCAAACACACCGTGAGGGACAGTCACTGCCCTGCAGAACTTTAAATCCAAACCCTGTCTGGGGAGGCAGAAAACTTTCTACAGAATGAGATCTCCCTCCTTTCCCCAAGCAGGGAAGCATCTCAGAGCTCTCAGGGAATAGCCCCAGCAGCAGTGCTGGTCCATGGGTCACAACCAGCCCTCCTGTCTGGCGTTGGACATGTCCTGTCCTGGTGGGACACCCAGAGAGCCTGCTAATTGTGTGACCCAGCGAGGATTGCCAGGTCTCTGCCAGAGCTGAAACCAAAGCTCATTAAACGTAATGAGAGTGGCCTTAAGCGGCAGTGGGAGCAGCTCTGGTTGGGCTCACGTGCCTGCCCAGGAGCTGTGGGATGGGTCAGGCAGCAGATCCTGCTGCAAACTCCTCTCTGATTGCATGTTCCTCTCTATTTTCTGTCAGGTTTGCATTTAGCACATCAGCTCCTGATCTCTGTTACACAAATGTGAGTGCTGGCGCAAGAAAGGGCAGAGGCCAAAGGTTAATTCTGGGGAGGGGCAGAAATTTCAGTTGTGTTGAAAATTGTATTTCTGCAGAGTTTTTTCTGGCCTTACTATTCTAATAATGAAATGACTCTTCCATTTGAAACTCTTTTTTTTTTTGCTTATTGACATCAAAATGTTTAAGAAATGTCTCAGCTCTTCATCATGGAGTCTGGTTAAACACAGCAGGGAGTTTATTTGGTTTGGAGTTAAATCAAAATGTCAGAATCCATCCAGAAATGCAACACCCACCCTTCTTACAGCTGTAGCCAAAATAGATGGGAAGTCTAATTTTTCCAAGATTTACCTGTAATTCATTTTGGGAAGGTGAGACAGGAGGCACCAAGCCAAGCAGGTTTGTTTGGGCCTGGAAATCCCTTTATGGTACAGGGAGGTCCTGCTTTGAACATTAATTGGTGACTGTCCCATGTGTTTGACAGTTCAGTGATCACTCTTTGCCCTTTGTTTTTACATACAGACCTGTTTGGGGTGGGGGGTGGGGGGAAAAAGGGAGTAAAGCTCTCCCAGTGTTTCATTCTTTCTTCCTCCCCTGTCCAATAAATCCATGTCTGGGAATGTTCCTGTTCCATGAAGAATATCCAGGTGTGGATGCTCTGTTATCCTCAGATGCGGCAGCTGATGCCAGAGCCACTGTGCTTTGCAATGAGAGGCTTTTCCTGGGATTTATGGCATATTGGAATGAGATGTGTGGCTCCAGAGGCTGGATGCAATGGAAGGGAGGAAGACAAACGGGAGGAATCCTTAGGCTTGAGTGTCCCCAGGGCTGCATCCTTCCTTCTCCAAAGGCAGCAAAACCTTTGCAGGGGTTGGGAATATTGGCAACCATTGGAGTTGGACTTGATGATGCTGTGGGTCCCTTCCAGCTCAGGATATTCTCAGATTCCATGATCTGGCAGAGCAGCATTTGAGATAAACTCCCTCATTTGGAGCTGTGTGAGCAGCGAGTGCCAGCTCCGGTAGCCGTCAGGAAGGAACAGGAGATGCTCCATCATTCTGCTCCTACTTCTGAGGAACAAGTCAAGCTGCTCTCCCAAACCTCAGGCATGTGCCAGCAATCTTCAAGTACTCAGAAAAGCCCAGAATGTCCCAAATCTAAAATGCTCTCCAGCAATGAATTTTGAAAATAATTTTCAGCCATTATTGCTTTTGGGTTACAAGTGTTTTTTATTACAGGCTTCAGGAGCAAGTCTCCTCCTCCTTCTATCTGTACAAACAGCTATAAACTGACTGCATTTTAATAACTTTTCTCCAAGAAGTTACAAGGTATTTCATTAAAATGTCAACTTTTTCTTTCATATATTTTATGATTCTCTTTCTTCCTTCTGCCACAAATATGTTGTTGCCAACATCATCATGACACAGTTTGCTGCCAAGACTATGGGAAGTTAAAAAAGGAAAGGAAAAATGAATTTCTCTTCACTTTTTAGGTAAAATTCTTCCAGCACTAGGGGCTGAGAAAGCAGTCAGAAATATCTGAAGTGCCAAAGACAAATGTTCAGAGTGCCAAAGCGGTGACATGAAAACATGGAAGCAGTACCAGGGAGCTTGCAGGAAACGTCATGTCCTTCCCACCAAACCATCTCCAACTGCTGCACGGAATCCTTCGTGTCCTCCCGCAGCTCCCAGGCCTTGCTCTTCAAATATATCTCAACCAATATCTGTGTCACTCAGAAGGTCCCCAAACCCAGCTCCAGCCAGCTCAAGACATCTGCTCTTGGCTGGTTTGACGAGGAAGGAGCTGCTTCACGAGGCCTTAACTGGGAGTGGGGGGAAGGAGCGGAATCCCCTCAGTTTTGCCTCTGAGAAGAGCCAGGAGATGTGACTGTGTTTGCTACACAGGTGCCTTAACACCTCACTAATTAAAGCCAGCCTGCCTTAGCACAGGGAATATCCCTGCAAAGGCCTCATTTTCAGCCCTTCAGCAGATGGGTCCTCGCTGGAATCTCGTTATTACCTCTGCTGTCCCAGTGCTGCAGCTTCCAAGCGGCCACAGAGACATTAAATTAGCTTTGTGACCAGCATTTCTGGGCTTTGGCCTTTGCCAGTCTCCGTTTCTGAGCATGCAGGGCCCTTGCTGGCATCTTGAACACCTAATTACACTTTTAAAGCATCTTAAAAACTTTCAGATTCCCAAGTGTAATTTCCTGCTTGGCTGGAGAGTGAGGGACAAATGTTATTTCCACTGGTGGTGAACCAGTTGTGTGTTCAGACTTCCCAGCACTGCCCCTGGCACTGGGGAGCTTTGGGTTCAGCTGGTTAAGTTTGTTGGTTTTTTTTTTAAACAGCATAAAATTCTTTTCTTGGAATTTGCTCCGCTTTGGTGTTGCCCTCGCTCTAGAGACCTTCTTTTAAAAGTGCTTTAATTTCTTTTCCTCCGCCTTATAGGACACAGCTTGATTTTTCTTGCACTCCTGGGTCTTGAAGCAATTTTACAGGGGAGGCAAGGAGTTGCTGGATGGAGCTGTTTTGTTTACCTTGTGTAAAGTTGGGAATCTGCCATTGGAGCAATCCCACGCATCCCATGCAGCGTTGCAGCCACTCAAGGGTGTGGATGGATCAGATAAATGGAGGTGGAGTTTTCAGCAGAGGGCTGGGACTTGCCCGAACGAGTTAATTACACATTAACTGCATCCCACTTTCCCAATACAGAAACGTTTGTAATTAACAAAAAAGAAAAAAAAAAAAATTAGCGTGTAATTCAGAGATGGCCTTGGGCTGTTCTGTCACATCCCTGACTCTGGGACCTGGCCGCTGCCTCATCCTCTCCTCCAGCTGTGATGCAAGCAGCACCGAGGAGAATTTGCCTACGCCCACTACTCTATTTTAGGCTCCCATCTCACGGAAATAATATTGGCAAATAACACCAATACCTTCTGGAGGTATGGCTGATTGAGCAGGAGAATTCATGGGCTCCTTCCACGGCCAGGCAACCTGGCTGCTGGGGGAGGGAAAGGCTGTGGATGTGTCCACCTGGGCTTCAGCACGGCCTTGGACACATCTCCCACAGCATCTCCTGGAGGAGCTGCAGCCCATGCTTGGACAGGGTTGATGCCTTGAGAGGCTCCCTGGAACAGAGGCTGAGCAGTGTTAAAGGAATAAAGTAGGGATTACTTTATTTAATAATAAAAGGCCTTCAAAGGATGCACTTTGGGCAGCCTAAGAGCCCGGCCGTGACTGAACCAAGATGGACCCCAGATGGACCCAAGAGGGACCCCGAGTCACGAGTTTTCACACTTTTATAAGTTTTGGTCCATTTCCAAGTTGGGGTTAATTGTCCAATTACAGCTTCAGGTTCTGGAGTCCCATCCTCTCAGATTGCTCTCTTCAGTTCTGTTTGCACTTTTTGGGGCTGAGGCTGGAGTGGGGTCCTTGGTTCTGGGGCTGGAAAAGGATTGTTTTGTGTGCCTGGGCTGGGAGGAGAACTTGCTAACACTCCACATGAAGTTCAGGGTTATATACTAATGCAGCACATCATCTGGAAAATATGAAAGCTAAAATTTAAGGCATCAGGGTCGCTCTTCCCTTGTTTGAGAGCTGGCTGCTGGCTGGGCCCGGGGAGTGGTGGCACATCCAGCTGGTGTCCCCCAGGGTCAGTGGCCAGTCCTGTTTAGTGTCTTTATTGATGATGTGGACGAGGCACCCTGGGGAAATTTGCTGTGTGGGTGAGGCTGCTGAGCTGCTGGAGGGCAGCTGGGGACTGTGGTTGAACAGCCTGGGGTGCCTGGGTGGGTGAGAGGCCCCTGGTCTGTGCCAGCCCTGGTGTGACACAGCCCCAGGGCAGGGCTGTCCCTGTGCTGGCACTGCTGGGGC
>VWZN01000235.1:329397-351357 GCA_013396955.1 Regulus satrapa
TGTCTTTATTGATGATGTGGACGAGGCACCCTGGGGAAATTTGCTGTGTGGGTGAGGCTGCTGAGCTGCTGGAGGGCAGAGGCTCTGCAGAGGGATCTGGCCAGGCTGGGGCCATGGGATGAGGTACAACAAGGACCCGGGTGCTGGCTCCTGCCTTTGGGCCACAACAGCCCCCTGCAGCTCCAGGCTGGGGCAGAGGGGCTGGAAGGCTGGGAAAGGCCCTGGGGGTGCTGGGGACTGTGGTTGAACAGCCTGGGGTGCCTGGGTGGGTGAGAGGCCNCAGTGGGGATCGGACACAGGCTGGACTCCATGACCTTGGAGCTGCTTTCCAGCCTCAATAATCCTGTGATTCTATGGAATAGATTCGCAGTGATGAGTGCAATTTACAGGACATTAATTTTCTGGGATTGTCTCAAGCAGAGTGTTGCAATTGTGGATTCCATAACGCATATAAAAATCCATATTCCCATACTTTTATTTCCAGCCCCAACAGCCTCCATGTAGACTATTTTCCATGTCACAGGCAGCTGGAGTCAATGACTCTCCCATGTACTTGAGACATCAGCTCTTCCCCGTGGAATATTGATTTCCAGGAAATAATCTTCATGCAGCCATCTCTGCTTAAATATCACATCATGTTATAGCCTTACTCAAAAATATCGCACATTCCTGTCATATTCTACTGGAAATTGAATATATTGCTCTGTTTAGAGAAGTGTTTAAACAATAAGGGACCAAAAAATATAGGGATGTCTCCATACTATGGAACACTTTTGTATTTACGTCCCTGTTACTAAACATGAGTGGAAATTTAATGCTTTTGGAGCAGTTGGAACTGTGAAATAGAGCAAAAAAGCACAGGGCTGGCAGCTGTTTTAATGCACGGTGAAGCCAGGAAGTTGTTTAGATTGTGTTTGAGCTTGGCCAGCACACAGAGACACAGATATTGGTCAGAAAAGGGAGATATTTAAAGATCTGTTAGGTCAAGAACACATTTTATGACATCAAATATTTAATATTATTTAAGTAAATAAAAAATTGCATGGAAGGGAAACAAGGTTAAAGTGAAACTTTATGGCTGATCTCTTGTGCTGTTAAAAGATAATGTTTTTCAGAGTTAAAGGAGATATTTTTCAGTGCACACGTTGCAGATTGTGTTGAACCTTTCTGCCTTGCTGCTTGTGGATCTGAGATTTGTGTGTTTACACCACATAAAATTCATTAAGAAATATAGAGAATATTTGCTTCTTTACTTAGGTGATTTTTTTTTGTTTGTTTGTTTTAATTTAGAAATGCAGCTCTTTTGAAAAGGACTTTGAGATGAACCTTGAGGTTCTTCAGGCCAAGGGAGGTGGTGTGGTGTTCTCCTTTTCAGCCCCTTCAATCTCACCTCATATCCAAGAACCAGAAGAAAACATGGCCCATTTTAATGGTTAAATGGACAAATGTTTTTTAATGGTTGGATTAGAGGATCCAAAAGGTATTTTCCAACCTCAATAATTCCGTGATTCACCCCACAAGTCTGTGCCAGCCAGATGTTGTGTCTGCATTGAGATTTTCCCTGTTTTTCCCTCCTTTGCCAGAAGAAGTGGCTGAGACAAAAGAGGAGGATTTAATACTCTATAAACCCCATTGTGGAACAGGTGAAAGGATTCTTTACCCTGGCAGAGCAGCAGCTGGGTTTGGATCCAGTCATCGTTTTCAGTGGATTGATTAAACTTGGATCTAAACCTCCAAATGTGGAGTCAGCAGGAATTATGTGTCCTGCATTTCCTGGGTGATTTCTGAGGCAACAAATTCCAGTTTTGTGGCAACAGAATCCATCTTTGGCCTCAGATTTAAATGAAAAAAAAAAAAAAAGGCATTTCAATTTGGCTATGTTTGTCTGTGAAAATTAATTTTTGTAATATTTTTAATGTGAATGTCTGACTTTAAACCAAAGGAAAAAAAACCACCCCCAAACCCTGAATCCAGCATGATTAACCCTCTTTTTCATCTCAAACAAGGAATTTTTGGGGAGCAGTGCAGCTGTTGCAGCAGCCACACATGAAATTATCTCCTGCTCAGAGAGAAATGCAAAATGAAATGCCATATTTTTGGATTGTTAAGTGTCACTTCAGTGAAATGTACTCATGGCTGAATAGCTCCCGTTTATTTTCTCGGGATGGTTTAAAAATGAGGAAATTGTGACAATTCTTGAATATTTTCAATTGCTTTTCCTTCTGTTGTTCTTGCTGAATGGGGAGAATGTCTTTATATTTGTGCCTTTAAAGGGAAAATATTCCAAATGTTTGGTTTTGCCTCTACTTCACCTCTTTTCCCCTTTTTTTTCCTCATATTTGCTGCTGAAAAGAGGAGGAAGTTCAGGAATGGGGAATGAGGACATAAGGGAAAGGGGGTGGAGAGAGCAAGAGAAAACCAGAAATGTAGTTTATTCAAAGGAAATGATAAAATGGAAGATTGTGTCTTGGAAATGGGTATTTTCAGTGAAAAAGCTGGAAAGGAAGGAAGGAAAAGGAAGGAATGGTTTTGGTGATTCCTTCATTCATTTCGTGGTTTGGGGGACTGAGGAATTCCTGGTCCATGAGCAGATAAAGCAGGGAAAGCATCAGTGATTTTTGAAAGAATTGGTGCTTGTCCTGGAAGGAGCTGAAGGCAGAGCCGTGGGGAGATGGAGAACCTGGGCTTCCCCAGGAGCACGTTCAGCTCAGGGAGAGCGTGGAGGTGGAATTGCACAAATAGAGGAGAGCTGCACCCAGGTCTGGGTCAACATCAGCAGGACCTGGAGCTGCTGGAGAGCCCAGAGGAGCCCCGGGGCTGTTCCAGGGCTGGAGCCAGGCTGGGTGAGCTGGGAATGTTCACCTGGAGAGGGGAAACGTCCAGGGAGAGCTCAGAGACCCTTGCAGGGCCTGAAGGGGTTCCACGAGAGCTGGAGAGGGACTGGGGACAAGGGATGGAGGGACAGGACACAGGGAATGGATCCCACTGCCAGAGGGCAGCGATGGATATTGGGATAAAGGGAAGGAATTCCTGGCTGAGATGGAATTCTCAGAGAGCTGTGGCTGCCCCTGGATCCCTGGAAGTGTCCAAGGCCAGGTTGGACACTGGGGTTTGGAGCAGCCTGGGATAGTGGATGGTATCCCTGATTGTGGCAGGGTCACTGGAGGGGCTCTAAGGTTCCTTTCAACTCAAACCATGCTGGGATTCTGTGACTCTTTGAGAGACTAAAAGGCAGAAATCAGATATTTGTGTGTGTCTTCACTGGAATGAAAGGGAGGAAGGGAAAAAAAGTCCATAAATAATTAATAAATCCCCCCAAATGTTTTTGAAAATACCAACAGTTATCAACGTAGGAAGGGAAGAGCTGCTTTATTTCAGTCCTTGTTTGAAAGGAACAAGAGACTGCCTGTGACACCACAGACTGATGGGGCTTTTTAAGATTAAAAATAACTCTGGAGAAGAGCCATTGAAATGGATTATGGACTGGCTTATGGAGATGAAACCCAGGGTGTCAGGGAAGGAGAGAATTCCGAGTGAGGAGGGAAAACAAGTGGGGTCAGTGCCACGGGCCTTTCTCCTGCTTGATCATGAGTGAGGATGACCTTGGTGAAGGAGAAATTTCCAAATAGATTTGCACAGTTCTGATCACACCAAGCTGGAGAGAAACAGCCAAACACCACCGAGCAGGCAGACAAGTCAAGAGAGTTGAAGTTAATTATAAAGATGAACAAGCTATTCATGTCATTTAGCATATGGCACCGTGGCTTTGAACTATTGAGATGGAAACTTTATTTAGGGGATAGCAGGGATTTCATGGCCATGCTAAACCAAGTTCTGGGTTCAGAGTCAGGAGCTGACAATCAGATGTGTGGCTGTGCTGCTCTGCCACGCTCCGTCCTCCAGGATGTTCCGAGGAAAAGCTGAGCTTCAAGGAGTTCCATCAAAAAATAACATTTGGGAAAACGAACCGAGCAGGGTGATGAGATTTTCTGATTCCTTTTTAGGGTTTGAGTGTGTGCCTTTGAGTGTTTGGCAGCAAGTGAATGTTCAGTGGCTTAGGGGTGTGATGATGCTCTTTAAAGGGAAGCACTGTGCGATCATGAGGATGGACTTCATCCAGAAGATCTCTGCTGCAAACTTCTGTGACATGGACACGATCCCAAAACTTTGGCTGCCTTTTCAAAGTCACTCAACTTCCCAGGGCAGCCAGAAGGGGCTGAGCACTTCCTAAGATGTGTTTGCTCAAGATGTTTACAGAGCTGTCACCCAAAAATGGATCTGGACCCAAATACTCTCTGAAGCTCGGGCTCAGGACCAAGATGAGCTCTGTGAATTGATGCTTCCTGCTTATGGTCATCCAACCAAGACCTTCCCAGGATTTCACTGCTCTGGATTAGTACCTGGAATCAGACACGGGCAAGGAATGTGAGTCGTAAGAAGTAACCAAACTTTTTTCAGACCTGGAATTTGTTTCAGCTTTGGCATGTTTTGCTCAAACCAATTTGTCCATTTCTAATGCAATGTAAATAGCATTAAACCCTTTGCAAAACATGTGATGTTTGTAGAGAAGTAAGGATATCATGGCCTCCAAAATCAATATATAACCCCTTGCTATTGCATAGCAAAGTTAATTTCTATTTGGACACATCTTCAAAGTGAGATGGAGACTCCATTACATCGCATGCTTTTTAAATTTAAACACAGCAATTGATGCATTGGTGAAAATGTGTAAGCTGTGATCTTTATGGATGCATTTTGGAACACATTTACCAGAAATCCCTGGGTTTATTCTTGTTTCATTTAGAAAGGTCTGTAGATTGTCATGGTTTTGGACAAGCTGAGCTGCTGAACAAGCTCTTGGTGGCACTGCTCAGTTCTGAGTGACTGCCCAGACCTCCTGTCTGGCAGGAGCCAGGGAAAGGCATTTCAGTTTTCATAAATATTTTATTAAAATATATTTCTAGAGGGGCCATGTTCCCTCCAGCTCCTGCCCATGGCCCAGGACGCTGTTTCAGCCCACCTTGGGACTATCCCTGCTGATGCTGTTCATGGCTTGATGTCCCCATCCATCCCCATCCCCACAGACCTGTCCAAAGCCCAGGATAAATTATCAAGCCAATTCCCATTTCAAAGGTATGATCTCCATGTTTGGCTAAGATCAAATCTAATTTAAGCTGTTTATCAGCAATTTTTCTTTTTTTTTTCTTTTCTTTTTTTTTTTTTTTTAAATTTAGCTTTCTAACAATTTTTCCAAACATGAGAGAGAAAATAGAGGCTCTGTCTCAGCCTGCCCTGCAGAATAATGTGTCACCTAAATCTGTTCCTCAGAATGTTTTTAGAGTATTTGCACCTAAGCTTACAGGTTTTCCAACACACATGAAACTGAAAGTGGAGAGACAGTGATACTTTTTTCTTTAATCCAGTGCACCAGAATCACTTTTATCTCGTTCCATGAAAGCTGGGTTTAAGATAGTAGAGGGACTACGTTGACAGCAAAGACAAAAAGGATAAAGTGAGAAATTCCTAAATTTTTGTGTTTGCCATTTTGGTGGGGTTTTCTTGCTGTTTAACCCAGGGGATTCTATTGTGTGAATGAGAAGTCATTAGCTAAACTAAGTTTTCACCTTTGCCAGCAAAACGAGGTCCTGAAGGCTTTAGTCTGAGCAGCCCTGACGAGCCCTAATGTGTCCTGACACTGCTCTGGCTCAGCTGTCCCCGCTTCCTCTGTGTTCTGCAGACCATGGCACTGAACTAAAGGAAAAAGGCAATGGCACTCAATTAATGGGGAAAGACTTGTCCTCCCCCGTGGTTGTGGGGGCTCTAGGAGGCAGGATCTGGCTGATTTTACCCCGATCTGGGGATGCTTCTCTTGCAGAGCAGCTGCCATCGGTGGTCGGGCACTAATGGAGGCTTTCCCAGAGCCAACGAGGAGAACTTCACATGTCTGGGAAGGGAATTGGGGGTCAGGATTCCCGTTTTCCCCACATATGTTATTCTGTTTCTCTACATGCAGTTTTCTTAACGTGGTAAACTGTTCTCTAATGACAGGTATGCTGAAATAAAACGTTGTAGAATCCTTGAATGGTTTGGCTTGAAAAGGAGCTTTAAAAGTCATTATTTTACAGCCCCTGTGCCATTGGCAGGGACACCTCCCACTACCCCAATGTCCATCCCGGCCTTGGACACCTCCAGGGATCCAGGGGCACCCACAGCTGCTGTGGGCACCTGTGCCAGGGCCTCCCCACCCTCACAGGGAACAATTCCTGCCCAAATCCCGTCTGAAGGGTTTGTTTTAGCTGGATGCTGGATTTTGTTGCACCACACAGGGAGACTCTTTACACTTTGCCTTGGGCTGTGAGTAAATGCTGTAGTTTCATTCCTTATCCCTTCATCCCTCTCCCCAGCACTAAGTGCTCCGTTAGCAAACTAATTAAGTAGTAGGCATGAAGTATTTTAAATCTTTTGAGAACATCGCTGTGCAGAAAATTTCCCTTTCCTTCCACCTGCACACTCAGACAGAGTTTTGTTTATACACCAGGGAGTTTCCGCAGCCTCAGGTGCTCCAGGAATTATTTAAAGCCTGAAACAGCCACACCACGAGGTTTTGGGGAAAGGATCCTGGGGAGAGGCTCTGCTTTTCCTCAGCCTGTGGTGATTTGTGCAATCCCACCAGCAGGAACATGAGTTCTGTCTGCTCTTAGCATGGGCCCAACTTCCAGGATGGCTGATTTGGAGCTGATGCCTGTGTTGGAGCCGGCAATGTTTGGATGGAAAAATTAGTTATGTCAGCTCAGCCTTAAATCCTGGAACTGTTTTAAATAAACTGTTCTTCTCTTCCTGTAACACTGTCATGTTGGGGCCAAGAAATGGAGTTTGGGACATGGAGGATTTTCTACAAACCAAGTTTATGTTGTTGTTGTTTTTTGTTTTTATTTTTATTTTTTCTCCTTAAAAAAAAAAAAAAAAATCTCCAGACACTGCAAATACAGTGACTGTTCCAATCAGGATCAACATTAATTTCTTCCTAGCTTTCAAATGTTATAACTACATTTCTCCCGACATGTTGGCATCTGTGTTGGTATTTATAAATTTTTGCATGCTTTGACTGCCATGCAAATCCTTCCAGAAAGTACCCTCTGAGGAGCTGAAGTGAGAGAGAGAACTCGGCACTCGGAATAACCCTGCCTTGTACCAGATTATTTAGCAATTAAAGTTGTGATGTTTTTATCAAACGGATGCGCAGATAGTGACTCCTTGGCATCAATAACAGATAAAGCTGGGTTTGCATTTACAAGGAAAAGAGCAGTTCTGTTTCTCTGAGCTCACACGGGAAGCATCAATTCACATTTTAGCTGTTTTCAGTGTTTGCTTACAAATCTGAGAAAGGCTCATGGTGGCACCTGGGCTGACAGGGGCTGTTCCTTAAGGATAAAGTTCTCAAGACAGAATAATTATCAAGTTATTTAATGGAAGCAAATGGGATTTATGTCTTTTTGCTGTATCTGAGCTGTTGTGCAGTTTGATCTGCCAGTGTCACTGATCTCATCCTCCCATCTCAAGCTGAACCTGGCTGGAGCAGGGGCTGCTCAGTAGCTGCCAACCACCCCTCCCTCTCCCCTCCAGAACCCTGTCCCTGGACTGTCCAGCCCCACTGGAATGTGCTGGGCTGCAGCTGCTGCTCTGGGAGGGACAGAACCTGTTCTGTAGACAGTCCCTGCTCCCAGACTTTGGGATCCATGAGGAAAGGTCTCTATTCCATGCCCCATCCGTCGCTGAGGGATATGTCTGGAGCTATGGAAGGATGGGGGGGCTCTGGTCTCCTCCCTCTGCCACTTCAGATCATCCCAAAATGCAGATATTCCCCCTCCCCTCCCCTGTAATCTTCTGGGAGCTGGTTGACATTCCATGAATGTATTTAAACCTATTTCATTTAAGGATGAAATGGGATCTGATTATTTTGCTTCCTAATGTGCTGCTAACCCGAGGTGCAGACCTGCCTTGGGCTGGGACATCCCCTAAGGAAAAAAGAGACAAAGGAGCAGGGAAAGTTCTGTCTTTGCCAAGATAATCAGGAAAAGGGACAATAAGAACAAGGTGAACCCCTCTTTGTGTCCATCATCAAGGAAAGACCATCAAGCCCATTCCTACTTGCCACTACTGCTCCTGTCCTCTCCTCCCCTCCAGGAAAAAAATTGCCAAAGCAAAGTGAGATCTGTCCTGCAGATTAGCAGCCACAGATCATATAGGGTAGCCTCTGAGCTTGTCTGCTGGATACCCAGGATCTGAGAATCCTGGAATCACAGAATGGTTTGGGTTGGAAGAGACCTTAAACATCTATTTCCAGTCCCCATGATGAAATCCTGTCCCTGTCAAAATTGCTGGGAATTTTGCTGTTGTTTTCAGAGAAACTTGGATTATTTTTTTTTTCTTTCAGGTTTTTAAAAGGCTTTGAAGCTGCATCTCTGAGAGAACCTGTTTACTCCTGTGTAAATAGAATATCCATGCCTCAGATATTTATCCTGCTGCACTGTCAAACTGGAGCAAGTGCTGGAAGCAGCACCAATGCTGAGAGGGCTCAGTGCGTTCTCCCTGCTGATTAAAGTTTAAACCAAGTTTAGACTAAAGCAGAGACATTAATGCGTGCAAAAAGTTGAATATTTAAACCTGAATACATAAAGTCTTTACAGGCAAAGAAGTCTGTGAAGAGATAAAGGGAGGTCACATCACTGTTTGTCACTGATGCCACCTCCCAGTTTGTGAAGCGCCAGCGAACTGGCCTCGCCTCCCCACTCTGAATTTTCCTGTCCACTGAACGCTCCCCCTGCCCTCTCATTTTGCAGCAAGTTTCAGGTATACAGGCATCAGGGAAGTTTCTGCTCCTTGCTGTGAAGTTCCTGGCTGTGAGGAGTTCTCCAGGCGCATCCCTGACGAGTGTAACCCAGTTGTGCCTGTGGATCTGTCACCACTCCTCTCGGATTGCAGCCTCATACGATCCCAAAATAGCTCTGCAGAGACATTAGTGCATAGCATGTACCTCTCTGCCATATGCTGGGGATAAAGGAATCTAATTGGGCTGCCTTTTTTGCATGTATTATAATGTTTGAGCTTCGGTTCCTGCAAAATAATTCTTTTTGCTTTCAACAGCAACAGCTAAAATATATTTGACTCGGCTTATGCAAACTACCATCCCTGCCCTGCTTTTAGCTTGATTAATGCACTGAAGGAAAAGAGCTCAGAGGAAGATGGAACATAAATCTTAAGCTCATTTTTGGGTTGGCTTTTTTTTTTTTAAACTTTTTTTTTCCTAAAAATTAATTAGTTGATTTTAAAAGCTATTTTAATCACAGTATGAACCCTATTGCAATGGGTTTGTCATCTGTTGAAATCAGATCTTCTCTGCTACTGCCACCAGTGGAGTTTATTTTGAATAAATCCCCAAAAGATCCAGGAGAGGTGGATCTGATGCAGAACCTACCTGATGCCCTGAGCAACCTCCTGACCACTTTCCATGTGTGTCAATACCTCCAAAATGTGGTGGAAAAATTGCATTTCTTTAGCTGTGCTGCATTTGAAGTGAGTCCTTGGGACAGAAGCCTCAGAGCCACAAGCAGCAAAATGGAATTTAGCCCCAGCAGAGCAGCACCTCACATCCATGTATGATTATGTCCAGTGAAAAGTGTTTGCTCCCCCATCCAGGCAGGAAATAAAGCACTTAGATGGAAGAGATGTGTCAAATCACTCCTCGACAGCACGACTCCAGGATCAGATTATGCTTTCCAGTTAATCCAGAACATGAAAATCTGTCACAGAATGTTTTCTCAATTCTTTTCTCAGTTATAGCTGTTATTTGAAGAAATGATCAAATATGAGCAGGAAAATCATGAGCAGCATCTGCTTAGAAAATAAGCGGGGACTTAACTGTGCCTCAGTATAATCAAATGAGTCTCTCCATGGTTGGCTCTTCAGGCATTACTGTAGTAAACATGATTAAAATAGCAGAGAAAATGCTGATGGTGCTTGAACAACATCTGAAACAGCTCCTTTATTTCCTTGCTTCTGCATGGGATCTGTGTGAAGGAGCCACGTGAGTTTTTGTGCTTTGTGTCCACGTTTCCACGCCCAGCTGGTGCTGGTGTGGCCATGTGGCTTCTGGCTTTCCAAAACATTTGTACTTTTAAAATAATTTTTCCCCTTCCCTGTCTTTTTTTGACCATTTTTTTGCTGAAGTGATGCTCTCTCAAAGTTCATTTTGTCTCCCAGCACAGATCTTTCTTCAGTGCTGCTGTACCAGTGCTTTTATTTGTGGCATTTTTAAACCACAACCCAGCAGCAGAAGATGCTTTGCATCCTGCAAGTTGCTCATTTGTGAAGTTATTGATCAAACAGCCGAGGCCCAGCATCTTACAGAGGAAGATCAGGATTATTAGCACCTCTGGGGATCTCTGTCCTTATGTGCAGCCCTTTTGGAATCCTCCTTCCATCCCATCTGCTCCGAGCTTGCTGGCAAGTAGAAAAGCCAAGCATCTGCATTGCACTTGTTTGTGTGCACATCAAAGTGCTCCAACGGGCAGAAGTTGTGTCTCTGCTGTAGCTGAATTTATTGTTTTGTTCTGCTCTTTGTTCCTGATGAGTTGCATGAACAAGGGGAAATAGCTCCAAAATATAATCTGGAATATTTTATATTGTTTGGGTCGTTCCCTCCACATGGTGGGATGTTTTTAAGTTTGCTGAAGGGCAGGGAGCTTCATTTGCCACTCACTGCCACCCCCTTTTATGTATTATTTTGTCAAAACCCAAGAGTTTGGGTGAAGGGAGCAGGAGGTGTTGGTGCAACAACCAAATCCCCAGCAGGAAGTTTATTGAGCTGCCAATTTATGGTCATCTAATTGGCTCAGAAAGAATTGGAATGTTTCTAAATGTCCGCCTGAAATCAATGGTGACTGCCTTTATTTTGGGCCTGGGGCAGATTGAAATTGAGACAATAAATGAGAGTGTCTCATTCCAAAAGAATGAGAGTTGGCAGCTCTGCACAGGCTCTGCTTCTGGGGGTGGAGGAGGAACAACAACCAAGGGCTGAGGTTCCCCCTTCAGCGAGAGTTGGGGAGATTAAATAGGTGTCAAATCAGCCTCTGGTTTGCTTTTTATATGTATAAAACCCCTGAATTTTCCTTTGCCCAGGTTCACAGGAACTGGTTAGAGATGAAGTACTGCTGAGAGAGCCCTAGGAAAGGGGAAAGCCAGAAAAAAAAATTCCCACTTTTAAAATCTGTTTTACACTAAACCCCTTAGGGAATTCAGACGTGTGTAAAACGTTTGGAGATTCTCCATTTTCAGCCATAATTAACTAAAAATTCCTGGAACTGATGGTGTTTCAGATATTTTTTATTAGACTTTCACCCTACATGGAGAGCCCTGACCTGTCTGCCACAATTTAACACACCTCAGCTGAGAGTCAGGTGCTAACAGCCCGGAAAACCGTGGAGTGAGGGAATTTGGGAATTTTATGGCCCTGTTGGTAACACGGATCCCTCCCTGCTCCAGGAGCCTTTCATGCCCTGCTGCCAAAGGAGATTTAAAGCTGGGAACAGATGCAGGTTCCCCGACTGGCAGGCACGTTCCCCCATGCACATGATCCCTTTTGAAGTGCTCCTGGTGCTGGAGGTGGAATTTGTTTGGTATGGGCTGGAAATGGAAATAGCCCCGCAAACACAGGGACAGATGGCAAAATCCCAGTTGGAACGTGGGACCAGCGCGGCGGCCGTGGTTTGTTTTCACTGCAGGGCAGATAGCAGACACCGAGTGTCTGCACAGCAGCTGGGCCAGAGAATTCCCCAACTTTCCAAGAGCAGGGAGTGCTTCCAGCAGGAGGGGCGGCCCTCACCTGGGTGATTTCACCCAGAAAATGGTTTGAGACCCACGGGAAAGCTCTGAAGTTTGGGAAGGGATAGGAATCTCTGTGATCTTTATGTGGTTTTACAGCAGAGCACAAGTGGAGCTTCATCAAGCAAAGATGTTGGGTTTTTAACACCAGGGACATTGTTTTTTTTATTTTATTTTATGAAAGTTGAACAATGTGTTTTCTTGAGGGAATTTTGAATTTCTTTTTGTTTTGTTTTGTATTTAAAGTGTTTTTTATAAGGGGCTGGACAAATGATGTGCTCTCATGTAAATCCAAGTCAATGATCTTTGCAAACCTTTGAAGTGATTTCTTTAGTCTTAAAACAATTTTTCTCTCTTGAAATGAAACATAAATACATAAGAATGTAATAACTGGAGTATTACCAGAATTGAGGAAATGATCCAAGAGCCTTTCCTCTTTAAGTACCAAATATAATTAATAGCTGAAGCAATATTTAATCTTTAGTGTGTGCTGGATGTTGTGCTTTCCTTTTTCCTCTGCTCTTTCTCTGCCATGCTGGATCCAGAAGTGCTCTGCTCACATCCTGGGCACTTAAAGCTGATGGCAAATTTTGTCAGAGAACAACATCAGTGGAAACCCCCAGACCCGTGTCCAGCCTTGCCCTGCATTCCCTATATCTGCTTAACTTTTCCTGCCCCTTTGCATCCTGCCAAATTCCCTGAGCATGGAATTTGGGCTCTCAGGCCCTGCTTTCCCCACCCAGGGCCCTAAAGAGCAGCAGATTTTGTTTCAGATCACCATGAAGAGGGCCCCAAATTTTCCATTTCGTGTAAGCCATGGAAAGCAGGCTGCTATGAGGTTTGAAAAAGTGTAAAAAAAAAAAGAAAAAAAAATTAAAAAAAAAAATCTCAGAGTGCTTGGATTTAATTGAAAACTATATTCCTAAGGGGCAACACTGAGTGGGGCTATAGAAAATTAACTCCTTTTAATGGAATGTGGCTTGGCTGCAAAACTTGTTCACACTGGTGTGAGGCTGAGTGATGTTGTCAGTGCGTGCACGTGTGTGCAGAGAGGTTTGATAGATAAATCTGTGTATAGAACATGTTTAATCCTGGGGTTCTTGTATTTTAATCACTGAGGTCTTGGTCTCTTTCCCAATGCAGAAAACCCCTCTTTCATCAACTCAAAGGAAAAATATATTCAGATTTGAGATCATTGTTAATGACAAAGTATGATCTAGACAGTTTTTCATCCTGTAGTAGGAAAAGAAAGGGTTATATGGAAATCCTGAGTGAAAAAAGAACTGAGTTTATTGAAGTAAAGAATTTATCTCAAGCCCATGGCAAAGTCTTGAAAAGGAAGATGTGAAGCAAATCCCAGGGGTGGAAAAAATTACAGACAGCACAGGCCTACCTTCATTTTATCCAGTTTGTTGATTCCAATCTCTGCTATTCTTCAAGATACAGAAAAAAGGTGTGATTCTAAGTCTTTCTAATTACAGATAAATCATATCATTACTTCCTTTCTGCGATATTTTTTTCTGCCAGGCTCATTTGATAATATATTAGGAAAGGACTTTTTTATACTGTGATAAGTATAGCCTCCAGAAGGTGGCTTAACACTCCCCCCCCACCCCAAACCACATGCAAGTCTTGTTCCTGACTCATTTATTCTGCTCGTTGTTTTCTCTGTGTAATTCCTGCCGGAGACACGGCCAGGTCAGACCTGATGGTGGGAAAGAGCCCTGCTTGACAAAGGCTGTTCTCTTCTCCTGCATTCCCAACCACAGGGATGGGCTTTTCTGGGAGCTCCTATTCAGCTCTTCGCCCACGGGACCTGGCAGGCTGTTCCCAGGGTCACTGTTTCCTAGGAATCCCCCATCCCAGAAATATGGGCTTTGTTCCTAGAAGTACACCCGAAATTTCATTGTGCTGCCCTGAATGTTGTTTGCTCATGCCAAGGCAGTCACTCGAGGCTGGATCAATGACCCACTTGTTCATTTGGTGTGTTAAGGGCATTTAACTGACTAAATATTAATGAACCTGGTGGAGTTTGTG
Source organism: Regulus satrapa (assembly GCA_013396955.1). Lineage (NCBI taxonomy): Eukaryota > Metazoa > Chordata > Aves > Passeriformes > Regulidae > Regulus > Regulus satrapa. Next base: position 343,315 of record VWZN01000235.1, read on the forward strand.
TGCACTGAACTTTTCCGTGATGCCCTTCAGGGAACGTGGCCCGGAACACGAGAAATTTGCTGTCCCTGAAGCTCAGGGAGGGGTTTTGGGTGACAGAGAAATATTGTTCTCTGCTTAGGGCAGAATCCCAGAGAAATAACCTTTATCTCCCACGTGCTGCTGCTTGGCTGTGTTTGCAAAGCAATGTGAGAATGGCTCCTTGGGTGACCAGAGACGAATAAAATGAGGGGTAGGGGGTGAAACGACACATCCAAGGTAAAGAATATTACAAATGGTGAGGTCCAAACGTGCTGTTGTGGCTCCCCAATCTCATCCTGTGCCCAGAAACTGTCTGAATTAAAACAAACAAAGCACAGCAGAAAGGTGACAGCGCTGAAGAAGAGGAGCCTAATAAAAATCCCACAGTGGTTTGGGATGGAAGGAAACTTAAAGCTCATCCAGTGTCACTCCCTGCCATGGGCACAGACACCTCCCACTGTCCCAGGCTGCTCCAAGCCTTGCCCAGCCTGGTCTTGAACACTGCCAGGGATCCAGGGGCAGCCACAGCTGCTCTGGGCTGTGCCAGACCCTGCTTTTCCAGCCAGGAATTCCTTCCCAATATCCCAATATCCCTTCCCATCCGTCCCTGCCCTCTGGCAGTGAGAAGCCATTCCCTGTGTCCTGTCCCTCCAGACCCTTGTAAATAGTTTTACTCCATTTTTCCCTGTTGGCTCCTTCGGGTTCTGGAAGGCCATCCCAAAACTTCTCCAGGCTGAGTTAGCTCAATTCCCTCAGCTTTTCTTCATCAAACACAAGAGTTTAGCAAAGCAGGGATGCTCCATGGCTAACATTACCAGGGGGCTGGAAATACAAAAAAAATTCTGCCTCAATTTTACCTGCAATGATTCATCATTGGAAAAAAAAAAAAAAATACAGAAACCCAATAGCATGATTTCTATGTGGTGCTACTACCTTGGAGTAGCCCCCAGACCTCATGGATTGAATTTTAAGTAGTGTGAGAACAACCTGCCCTGAAGCAGATCTAAGTTACACAAAATTGTCAAGCCAGGTTGCTTCGAAGACCAAACAATAGATCAGTGGAAATGGATTTTGAGTTCAGTGGGACTTAAAAAAAAAAAATAAAAAAAAGGAAAGGTGGAAAAAGGATTCCAAGCCGACAGCCAAAAGGAGACGTGTGATGCCTGGAGAAACGAACTCGCTCTGTGCCTCCTCCTTGTGTGGAACAGATGCAGTGCATGTTTTATCAGCCTTGAAGGACTTCTGCGTGGTGCCTGATGGTTCTGCAGCTGCACCTGCATCTGTACCCAGTGATTCCTGGAGTTACAGATTCCAACAGCTGCTCTGGGGGCCCATCCCAGTGACTAAAATCCTTGGGAAGACACCTGTGCAGCAGGGAGAGGAATCGTAGTGATGTGAGAACCTCTGCTGGGGGGTGCATGTGGGCTAAATTTAGCTTTTCAAAGTAGATTTGAAGCAGGAGAAATGCTTCATTTCATGGGGGGAAATGGAACATTGGAGGAAAACATGAGAACAAACTCCAGGTGGCTGTGATGTTTGAAACAGAAAAACGTAAATCCCCCAGAAGTTCAATCTGTGATGGGAAGACTGGCAGCACCTGTCACCAGGAAAATAAGTGTCTTTTCTTGCCCTAAACCTTGGCAGCCCCAGAGATCTGGGAACAGGGTGCCCAGAGCAGCTGTGGCTGCCCCTGGATCCCTGGAATGTCCAAGGCCAGGTTGGATGGGGTTTGGAGCAGCCTGGGACAATGGAAGGTGTCCCTGCCATGGCAGGGGTGCCACTGGATGGGCTTTAGGGTCACCCAACCCAACCCAACCCAACCCACTCTGGGATTCTGCAATAAAAAAAGTCAGCCTTGGCAATGCTTTCCATTCCACTCAGGCGTGCAAAGCAATTAATTAGTTAATTAACTATTGCACAGCTCCTGACAGTCTTGATTAACGATGTCAGAAGCAGAGATCTGGATAAAAACCTGGCAGGAAAAGTGAGGTTTGTGAGAGGTGAATTGGTGGAGCTGCAGCCCCGGCAGTGCTGGGGGTGTGCAGTGCCCCCTTCCCTTCTCCCTGGCAGCAGAATTGTTTTGCAGATTTCTGTGCAAATCCAGGCCCTCTGGAGCTCTGCTGAGATCCTGACATTGTTCCTGCTTTGGTATCTGAGCTCTCCTGGTGGGCTGCAAATCGTTCTAGATAAATGGTTGCATTTATTTTCTCCTCACACTGCGTCCAACCACCTGCTTCTCTTTGCTGCTGCAGGAGCTTGTAAAACACTCCACACTCCATGGATTTTTGAACTGGAGCCCATAAACATGGCAGAACAAATTTGGAGCTAATTTTACAGTGGCACAGGTTGCCAGCAAGGACCATTAATTAAAGAAATCTTTCCTCTGTCATCTGTAATAATCCTGATTAAAGGTTTTCCCTTCTAGATCTCTCAGATACACCCTGTGTGTGAACTTGCATGGGCTGAAGCAGAACTAAGAAAAACACTTGAGGTTTTTCACCTTTTAAGAGCTTCTCTGAGCTAAGATCCACCTTCAAACTCAGTGACATTAATGATTTCAGGGAACCTGGGGCCACAGTGATGCATGTCCTGGTATTTATCCAAAAGATTCCCTGTTGTCTCACAGGGTTGTTTTCCAGGTGAAATGCAAGTTGGAATAACATTGCAACATTAATAACATGTATTAAATGAGCTGAGGATTGTTGGACTATAAATCACTAATTAATAGGGATGCACAAACGTTAGTTCTGAGTAACAACTACAAATAAGGTATATTTTGACTAAAAAAAATAGGCATATTTTTATTATTTACCTACTAGGGTTTGTTTCTTCTTAAAAAGGAAAGCAGCAAAAAAAAACTGGGATGGTTTTGAGTGAGGATTTGATCCTGCTGTTTTAATTGGTAAATTGATGAAGCATTTGAACTGCCCATGGAGGTCTGGAGCCCATCCCTGGAGGTGTCCAGGGAATGCCTGGAGGTGGCACTCAGAGCTCTGGGCTGGGGACAGGGTGGGCATCAGGCACAGCTGGCACTCCCTCTGATCCTGGAGGGATTTTCCTGCTCAGATGATTCCATGATGTTGTGGCTCTGTAATTGTCAGTTGCAGCACAAACAAATGGAATTGTAGGAATAAATCTTCGGAGCTCACGTTTGGAATGTTTGCCCCATGCCTCTGAGCTGAGTTTTAGCCATGGACACAAATGATAAATTGATGTTTACTCACATTTCTCGTGGCAGAAATGAGACTTTCCTCTGGAGTGAGCTTTTGCTGAGCATTTTTGGACTTTATTGCCATTTCCCTGTATTTATTCACCTTGGGAAGGACCTCCTTGGAGCCTGCAGAGCTGGCAGAGAGCAGCTCCCTCCACGCCACTGCAGGTTTTGGGCAGGAAAGGGAGGCAGCACCAGGAGCTGGAGGGATGAGTTTCTCCAGCAAAGGGCTGCTGTAAAAAAATAAAGGCCACTGGGAATAGCCAGAAGGTCAAAGACTGACTGGAGAGAGTACAGAGTGGGAATCAAGCCAAAATAAACAGGCAATCACAGAAAAGTAGATTGGAATTTTTGGTAAGAGTTCCTGTTTTAATAAGGTCAGGCATATGCACTAATACACAACAGCACTGAGAATTTATTGTATTTCAAGCATAATTTCTGTTAATATCTGCTAAAATTAGGTTTAAATCTTCTTGATTTCACTTTCACCATTCTTCTCACTTCCCTTCTAAACAGACTTTTTCATCAGAATGCATTTACAAGGCAGTTTTGTCATCTCATGACATTTTAAGAGGGAAATTTCTAGCAAAATTACTTAAACTACCTTTCAGATAGAGTAAATAATCACCAATCAAATATTCACCAGAAGAATAAGAAAATATTAATTTTGTGGCACTTAAGGGCAGTGGTGGCCTTGAAAGTGCTGGGTTAAGTTGGACTCAATGATCTTGAGGGCTTTTCCAACCTGAAGGATTCAGTGTTTCTGTGGCTCTAAATGCAAACAGGAGACAGATTTACTAAATGTTGCATTTCTACATATTTTAAGGGGTTGAAGAATTTAGGAGTGGACCACCATCAAATTATTTTTTTGCCGTTCGATGCCCTGTGCTTGCTGCAAACCTGGTTGGGCTGTTTGTTTTGCTTTGACCTGCTCAGCTCCATGTACAGCCAGCCTGTGAGTGGCTATTAACGCCTATTCACACCTGTAAATGTCCATTATGGCCATGAACGTGTCTGTGAGATTCCCAGCGCCATCTAATATGGGAAAGAGGTTGTTTTGTGAGATGAAGTGGGTGTGTGAATGCTCACATTGATCAGAGGCTGTTGAGGCTGATAAGAGGGAGGACAGGGAGTGTTGGTGATGACTCTTGGTGCGGCTCCAGCGAACCAGCACGGGTGGCATCACCTTTGTTGAACTGAATTGATGCACAGCCCCAGAAAGCCTGTGTGGAACTCAACGATTTTGCTCTCTATGCCGGACTTAACCCATGCACTGAGATCAGCAACGAGGGCAGTGAAAGGTGTGGCTTATGTTTAGAGTAAATAGTGTTTAATCCCCTTGTCACAGGATTGCCCATCCCCGTCCTCACTGACACTTTATTTTACACCCCTGCTGCATTCAGGGAAATATTTATTTCCACTGCTGGTTCCTTAGCTTGGTAGGTTTGGGTAATGTCACCTGCAGGTTCAGCCAGGTTCTTTCAGGGCACTCAGAGTGAATTAACCCCGTTCTGAAGCAGAACTTCCTCTCCCTCTAAGAGCCATAATTTGGGATTCTGAGCACATTCAGCCCACCTTGGGAGCACACAGAGCACTCCCTTTCACTGAAGGAGCACAAACTCGTTGCCCTGCTTCGCAGGAAGCTTCTCACTTCCACAAAGTTCAGCCAAACTCCTCCTCATCTTCTGACAGCTCTTGTGGTTCCAAATCAAATCACTCCTTATCTCCTTCCGTTCGTCTGATTCCACTTTTTTCCTTCTCCTGACACACTCGTTTTGGCAGAGGAGCACACTCTGCCAGTTTGCCATCTGGTGCTTCTCCTCTTGTACGGCGTCACTTCGCTGAAGAGACTTTCCACTGCACTTCAGAAACTTGTTTTAGCTTTCCCCATCTCCTGCAGGATTTTGTCCACTCATCTCCAAATTACCTTTCTCCGCTCTCATTGTGTGTCTCCAGGACACTAAATTGAGGTGTTTTGTGGAAGTGCTGAACACACTGCAGCTATTTCGTCCCGCTATGCCGTGGTGAAAATCTCTGACAGTTTTTCTAAAAACAAAAATCATTTGAATTCACTAAAAATGTATATTCTGCCTGTCCTTGTAAAAATGTAAAGATTCCTGTGGAGTAACAGCCACAATTGGATGCGTGCTTCGGTTGCAGCTCCCTGCTGGAGAAAACTGTGTGTTTTTATATACAGTGACTAAATGCAAACACTTGCACATTTAGAATTACTTATTTTACTCCAAAGCTTTGAACAAAAGCCTTCTAATCAACTAGGTGCTCTTAATTTCGTGTCTGTTTTTTCAGCAGACTAAATAAAGCCCTGCCAGTAAATATTTATGATCAAATTGCTTTGAGAAATGCATTTTTGTCTGATTTCTCTTATTCTTTGATAGACACTTAAATAAAATAAGCATATAGCATCGACTTCTGCTCTGTTACATTTATGCAATGAATTTAAAAGAAAAGTATAAAACAGAACAGAAATGGCCTCATTATATAAAATTTGCTGGCCCATTATGTATAATTTGCTTAAATCTTTTGAGACAGAGTTACAGGTCTCACACAGCCATGACTGCAGCAGCTCCCTAGCTTAGAAAGTAAATTTTCCTGTGTTAGTTTTTATTCACTAGTTAATATGCTTTAACATTTTCTACCAAATGTCTTGTCTAAACTATTTTTAAAAGAGCTCACATTCTGCTACCAAAAGTCTAGTTCAATATTGCAGTGAAACCCAAGAAATCTGGAGGCACATTTGACATCCTGAACTGCAAAGCTCTTCCTTTGTGCTCTGCGTGGCTGTGCAGCCTCAGTGTCCTATAATGGGGATGAATTTAAAGGAGAGATTATTATCATATTTCCATCCCCATGAATTCACAGGATTCCTCGTGTGAATGAAGAAAGAAAATAGTCAAGCCAAATTCTCCTTGTGTTCTAAGTCTCGAAGATAAAACAAATGCTGCTGAACATAAGGTTTTAAGGCCAAATCCAAAAAAGGATTTAGCAGTGAGGCAGACTTCAGTGCCTAAATCCAAAACTGCACGACCAAAATATCATCAGCTCCACTGAGGAAGTAATGAAACTGTCCTGGCCGTCCCCCTACACTCTGAAATGTCAGTGGTTTTCAGCTTCCCCGTGTGCCCAGCTGCCTCAGCTTGTTGGAGAGGGATGTCTGGCTCCCTCTGGAAGCCAGCAAGGGAGAGGAACGCTCGAGGATCCCTGGAGCACATCCTCCCCCTCTCTGGCAGGCTCGGGCCCAGCAGGACTCAGTCGCTGCAACTCTCTTTTTCCAAATGTTCTGGATGCAACTGGTTGTGGTCCCCCCTTCTCCACACCTTGCAGCCGAGTTTTTGGGGAGGTTTGGTCAGGAGCAGCTGGTTGTCACCTTTTCCTGGAGGACCCCCAGCGTTGTCCACCTCAGGGTGAGTGGCTGGAGCAGTGGGCTGGAGATGGATGGGGTGGCTTTGTCCCCTAAAGCTTTCCTTGGGATTTCACCTCCATGTGGGGATTGATCCAAGGTGTATTCCACCAGAGAGGAATCTGTACTACGTGCGGGCACAGAGAGCCCTGCACACTTAACCACAAACTTTATCAACTTTTTGATGCCACAGTTTGCCATGGAAATCATCAAGTCTTGGCAGCAAGGTCAGACTCCAGGGCTTGCCATTGAAGGTGTGATCCTGAAGAGCTGGTTTTGCTCGCAACCTTTCTCCTTTCATTCCCCTGGTTTTGTCACGTGGCAGCACAAGGAAAAGCAGAGAAAATCCTCCCACCCCCAGGCTGGTGGCCCAGGGATTTGAGTATCCCATTGTGAGGGGTGTTTTGAGCTCCCTTTGTCTTTCATGGAGTCCCAGAATGGTTTGGGTTGGGAGGGACTGTAAAGGTCACGCAGTTCCAGCCCCTCTCCCATGGGCAGGGACACCTTGCACTACTCCAGGATGCTCCAAGCCCCGTTCACCCAGGCCTTGGACACTTCCAGGGCCTCACCACCCTCACAGGGAAGAATTTCATTCTCATACCCCATCCAAACCTACTCTCTCTCAGCGGTAAGCCATTCCCCCTTGTCAGCTTCCTTCAGGTACTGGAAGACCAGAATTAGGTCACCCCAGATCCTTCTCTTCTCCAGGCTGAACAATTCCAATTCCCTTAGTGTTTTTTGAAGGCTAAGAAGGACAGGAATTTGGAAGATATCAACATCTACATCATAAGCAGAGGATCTGATGACCTGGTTATTATTTTTAAATGTTGATTCTTGTTTTCTCCCCAAATGCTGTGACCAAAAGTTGTGTTTTTTCCATCATCTTTGAGGTCTCTGGGAATCTGCAGGATTTTAAAAAAGCAAAGCTTGTCCTTGTCATGCTGAAATGTCCTTATTGTTACTGGGGGAAGGCAGTGGTAATGGGTGAGAAATATCTGATTCATTTCCAAAGATGTTTCTGATTTGGGAAAGAAACTGTTGGAAGGCTGTACATTCCAAAGGAGCTCAGGGTAGGAATTTATGATTCCTTGGTATTCTCTTTAGTTTCCTCAAGAATTCAATAGGGATTTTCTTTAAAATGCTCTTGCAGTGGTACTGACTGATTTCCTGTCAAATTTATAGATTGTACAGTGGCAGGAAGAAGAGATTTCTCCCAAAGGATATAATTTGTTATCATAAACTTGGGAGTTTGTTGGACTTCTGATTAAAGAAGGAACAAAATTTGGGATTGCTGCATCTTCCAGTTGTGATGTGCTGACATTTCAACATCTGGATGCTGCACTTTTACTCTTTGAGGTTCAGATTATGTCTCTATTACCGGAAAGAAGTTGTGGGG
>VWZN01000235.1:360320-413381 GCA_013396955.1 Regulus satrapa
TATATATATATATAATTATATATATATATAAAATCTCTATCTTCACAAAATATGAAGCATCAACTCCAGGACAGTTCATTTCTGTATTAAACCATGGACGTTTTCCCTTCCCACTTCCAAGTTTGCTTTGGTGAAGTTTCAATGTTTTGGGCATGCTGGATGTTAGGGAAGCTCTGTTTCCAGCAGGCCTGGCTGGAGCTTTGGGCTTTGATGAACAAACACCTCCAGGCTTGTTTGGAAAAGCCTCAGCGCTGACCACAGACACCTCACTGGTGCTGGCATTTGTCTGCGTGGGACCCGAGCCAGCCTTGATGTGAGCAGGATTTATGCAACAGCTTGGAAGGGAGAGATTCGTTTATTTTATCCAAAAAACGAGAGCCTGCAAGGGAGGGGGAGAGCCCAAAGCACAACTGCAAAGCTCAGCCAGGCTCAGGAACAGATTTGTTCCCCCTTGGAGATTCAGTTTGGAATAAGGCGCTCCCTGGGCTCCCTCACTTGTTTGCCAGATGTGGTTTTCCTGTGTTTTGGAGCACTAATTGGGTCCCAGCTGGGGTATTTTATGGCTGGGCCTGTACCTGTAGCAAAACAATTAAAGATTCTGTGGCTCTGGAGAGAGGGGAGGGACAGGGAGGTGGGAGGGGAGCGGTGGCCCCGGGGAAATGGCAGGACCTGTTATCCCTTACAAACCACGGTGCCTCCTGAGCATTAATACCTGCAAAACAGATGTTGTAAACACCCTGCCCAGACTCCCAGCACATGTTTCCCTGCTCCAGAGGCCCCTTTTTAATACTGCTGCCATTGCTAATCTAAATCTGTTAAGGGGGGAGGATTATTGCCCTGTGCTGGTGGGAGTGGGGGGAGAATTCCCAACGAGCATCCAGGGCTTAGTGTTTATGTTCATCTGGGAAACTGGCTCGCTTGTCTCGTTGGGTTTTGCAGAGAGCAGGTAAAATGAGGGCTTAGGAGGGTGGGGCCTCCTGGCCACATGGAAAAGGTGCGGATTTTGCCCCAGGAGCTCCTGCATGGGAGTGGAAGGAGCTGTCCTTTTTCCTAGAGAGCCTTCAAGATGTGTTTTATTCCCACTGCTTCTCCCAGCTCTAAGCCCATCCCATTGCCTGGTTTTGGCTGAAGCTGATCAATACAGACACGTGGCCAGTGCTCATCAGCTGCTGGAGCTCCTGTCCTGCTGTGTGGAGACTTGAACCAGGAATTTCCTGAGAGCTGCCACACTTCAAAGAATTTGAATTCCTTGTAGAGGCAAAATGACAGGGACAGGAGCTTATTCCAGGTGTTTTCCAGGCTGCCAGCAGTGCCCAGAGAGGCCTAGTGAGAATATGAGCAGAAAAGCTCCCTTTTGTATTGAGAGAATTGTTCTGAAAAATCTCATGTTGGCTCTGTGCAGTCTCTGGACAGTGTGAAATCTAAATTTAAGAATAATAGAAAAGACCTGAAGTATGAATTTGTGTGGAATGGTTAAGAACTGTGAGTGTTTGGTTATAATATCTAGCAGAAGAGACAAGGGTCTTGCAACAGGATGTTTCACGTAGGATTGCTTGGGCTTGGAGTTACTGTTGAACAGCCAGATCCAGGCACCTGATCCTGGAGCTGACTAAAACCTGGGAGTGTGCTGGAAACAGAGGAGCAAAGTTAGTTGAGAATTACAGATGGTGATTTACATAAAGGTGAAAAATTACCCCTTGAATGCATCAGCTTGGAAAAACCCCACCAATTTCTGCTCCCTTGTGCTGTCTGGAAGTTTTAATCCATTTTTAAAATGAGGGAGCTCAAGGCTGCTGTGCTCTGGCCCTTGTTGCATTATTGAAGAGCAGACGTTGGGTCATTACTAATGCAGAGAAGCACCTGGACCTTTGCTCTTTGGTTAAACATGCAGATCCTGGAGAGGAGATTACAGCAGGATAAAGTACAATATTTTTCAGACTTAAGTGAGCTCAGGTTGAAAAACTGCATTAAAAATCCCCTAAAAATGTGAAAGCCACTTCTTGCCCTTGCCAAGCTGAAGTGGTAGCATTAGGTTTGTTAGGTTAACCTTGGCTAAAGGAAGGTCCTTTGGAGCAACGTGTGGGGCAGAGGAAGGAGGGAGATGCTGCGGGGTGTGTGGGCTCCTGCTCTTCCCTAAAACTCTCTGGTTCTTGGAAGCAGGGTCAGGAGTCGCTCCTCCAGCTGCTCCAAGCACAACTCCAGGCAGTGCTGGCTGTCAGGGACTTATTTGCCACAGCTGGCCCTGGATTCCAGAGAGGAGAAATGTGAAATACCCTCGGAAAGCAGGGCCTGGGCAGCAGGGAACGGAGCAGGGCCAGGGCTGCTGCAGCAGGAACAGGCATCTGCTTTGGGTCCTGCTTCCTCCTGCGTCTAAATCCCTCCCAGAAAAGTGAGGATGGAGGATCCTAAGGATGGAAAAACCCTCTCAGATCGAGTCCAGTGTTTCCCCATCACCGCCAAGGCGCTCTCCAACCCCTGTGCCCAAATTCCACATCTCCCTGGCTTTCAAATCCGCCCGGGGATTTGGAATGGTTGTCAAAGGGTAACAAAAGTTTTCCTTTCCCAAGTGCTTTATCTGCTGCTCACAGCAGAGCTCAGGGCCTTGAAGGGGCAGGAAATTTCAGGTGGCTGAGGAGGTTTTGGTGCGGGTTTCAGGATTTTCCTGAGGAATGTGTGCACGCTGTGATTAGTGCCAGCACATCCCACTGCTCCGGCACTGGGGCCGTCGTCTCGAAGCAGTTACAACTCTGAGACATTCCCAGACAAATGGAAACAGAGTGTGCTCACCCAGATGGATAAAAAAACCCTCTGGTAATGACAGACAAACTGTGGAACAGGACAGGAATGTCATGCATGATCAGGTATTTCAACTCGAGCATTCAAGGGGTTTTTTATATTTTTTTTATTTTCCCTTCAAGTCTTTGGGGAAGGTGGGTTCAGCAGCTCAAGAAAAGAGATGCCAGAGTTTCTGACAAGTTAATTAAGCTTTCACTTCTGAGTATTATATGTACAGTGAAGAAAAGAAACTTAATTGTCTTTGCAGTGCCTGACAAACCCCAAGAAAAATGCCTGCATATTTTCTCAGTTTTGTCTCTATTTTTGATACTTATTCAGTGTGAGCATTATACTTTCATGGCTTTAATTAAAAGCCAAGTTTTGGATGCTTCTCAAATGGTAGTTTTGGTACAGAGATGTGTGCATTTAAAGAAATATTTATGTGAAATCTAAAGCCTAAGAGGAACCAGAGGGGCTTGAGAATGGATCAGCTGCCTCTCTTTATATATTTTGTCCATCTCCCTCCCACCAATTGGTGTTTCAGGTAACTCGTGAAGAAGAGGGAATGCTGCTTTGTTCTCTTCCAGGGATTTGTGATCTCTGAGTCCTCATACAGATATGACAAGCGGCTCTGCCTTCGCTAAGCTCCAAATTTCTCAAAGTATTTCTATTTTAATTATTCCGTGCTGTACATAAGCAAATTTTAGGTTTATAAGTATCTTCATAAATAATTCCTGGAGCATATCTATGACAGGTGAAGAGGAAAGTTGGGCCAGAGGAGGTTTAGGTTGGATATTAAGAAAAAAATGTATCAATAGAAAGGTCTGGCACAGCTGCCCAGGGCAGTGGTAGAGTCCCCCTCCCTGAAAAATAATTAAAAAATATCTCTTTGTGGCACTTGGGAACAAGGGGCAGGGCTGGGGAACAGTTGGGCTCGATGATCTTCAGGGCTTTTCCAACCTTAATGATTCCATGATCTATAATTCTGTATTTCTTTTTAATCTGCAGCCATTCTACCCTTTGCCGTGAGAGTTGTTAAAATATAGTTGCTATAAAATTGAGAGTGGCACAGAGGACATGAATAATGAATGATTATTCACTATTTAATGGTAATTCAATAATGAAAGAATTGAAATTATAAAGCAGCTGTAGAAAAAGAACTAAAAGAACTGCTTATTCATAGAATCCTGGAATATCCTGAGTTTGGAAGGGCCCCACAAGGATCCAGCTCCTGGATCTTGGGAGGGTGTAGGAAGTCAGGAGTTCTCTAAAGGGTTACAACTGGAGGCACAGATTTATTTGTGGCTGCTAAATCTAATAGGATGTGATTATTTAATTGATGAACTCTTGTCAGTGCTTAGCACAGGCCATTTGCCATGGATGTAACTCTGAAAGGGAGCTGTGAAAATGTGTAAATATATAAATATCTACTTGCTGCCTGGAGGTGTTTGCCAGAGAAGGGCAAGGGAGGGAGTTCTGCTTCTCCAAGCTGAATCAAGATTTCTTCCCAACTCTAGTGAGCTTTTCTTTGGACAGTTTTTCCTGGAAACCCATTTTCAAGCTGGTGCATTAAATAGTATTTCAATCTCTGACTCAAAACTTACTGGAAATCCAGTTATCAACCTTAGGAGAGAGATAGAGATCTAAGGCATAATGAGCAGGTTTGGCTGGGCACAGAAATCTTGGAGGTTGATTTAAGGCAGTGTTTGTGTGTGTGTGTGAGCAGAGCTGCTCCAGGCAGGAGGAAGGGGTGACCATTTATTTATTTAATTACTCAGCTCTTCCAAGGCATAGAAATCAGATTTTTAAATGGGAACCTGAATCCTAGAATGAGCTTTATTAAAAAAAAAAAAAAAAAAAAAAAAAAAAAAAACCCCCCTTTTTTCCCCCCTCCCTCTTTTNAAAAAAAAAAAACAAAAAAACACACCCCCTTCTCTCTCTCTCTCTCTCTCTCTCTCTCTCTTTTTCTTTTCTTTATTTTTGATTTTTTATCTTCTTTTTTAATTTTTTTTTAAAAATTTTATTTTTAAATCACTAGAATAAAATATTTATCGAGCAGGCTGCCTGGGCAGCACACAAGCTCTTGCTTTTCTTTCTTGCAATCTTCTGTTTCAAGCACCACCTAATGGCATCTGTGCACAGTGCAGAGCATCCCTGCATCCCACATTCCTGGATCCCACACCCCTGGATCCCGGATCCCACATCCCTCTGCCGCCTGCTCTGAACAGCAGAAAGCTGCACGATTTCAGACACAAATCCCAGGCCTAAAATGGAACGGCTGGAGGGAGCTGGAGTTGCTTTCCACAGCCTATCCCAGCCCTGAATGCCCAGGATATTTGGATTTCACCATGGAAATGCATTACCCCACGAAGTCAGAGCAGGCAGCGCAGCTCTAGTGATCTGCTGATAGAAACAGGGAAGTTTTAACTCTTTAAAACTTCTCTATAACATTTGTACTTCTTATTTCTCCCCTCATTTTTTGGGGAGGGAGCCCAGAGCAGGAGCGCTGCTCGCCTTGGCTGCCCCTTGAAGGAGATTTTTGCATCATTAAAAGATCTCAGATGTGCTCCTCCCATGCCACAGGCACAGCTACAGATCATCTGATAAGGCAAACATGCAGAGCAGAGACTTGTATCAATAATTAATTTCCTTTAATCCCCAGTTTCTGGGGAGCCTGGGAATGTGGCTTTCCCAATAGCCCATCCGAGCAGCTGTCGAGGAGCCAAGGTTTCGAGTAAAGCAAGTAGGCAAATGACCCTGCAGGAAGGGCTCCTATCAGATTGATACCTTCCCCAAACCATTTGGAGTTCTGCACGTCAGCACTTTGGAACAAAGCAGGATTTAATCAGAAACTCCTGCAGCAGCTTCAGTTTTGACCTCTGTAATCATTCTTCATGCTTAGAAAATGCCATTTCGTTACCCTGCCGTCACTCTTCCATCCTCTCCTCTCCTCCTCTGTTGCTTTTTTCTCATTTAATTCATTTTTTTTAGCACAATCTTGTGGCTGCCAGACCTCCTGATGCTGTTGGGAGTCTTGTCAGATATGGGATCCTTCCCAAATCCACAGTGCTCAGAGCTATGGCCCAAAAGGACACGTCCAGCCCTTGCTGGTATGAAAGAGAATCTGAAAATATAAAATCCAGCAGTTAAAAAGCCTTATTTTAAAGCCGTCTTCTTCTTTGGGAGTTCAAGAGCTGGCTCTGGTTTCTAAACCCCTGAGGCTGACACAGAGACCTGAGTTCTGATCTCGGGGTTTTTGATATTGCCTGAAAACTCCAGAGCTGAAGGGGAGAAGGTGGAGGAGTCACAGTCCTCTTGTGTGACATTGAGGAATTAGCCTGGAACATCCCAGGAGAATCCCAGGCCAGGAGCTGTGGGGCTGGAAGAGCTCTTTTCTTCCTCTCTCTGCCTCCTCCTGCTCGTGTCTAAAGGCACTGAATTCCAAAATCTGGCAGTCAGGAATTAAAGATCAATAATGCTGCAGGGATTGGTCTCTGGAAGCAGCAGGATTCCAGCTGGGGTTCGTTAGGAAGGGGATTTCACCCTCTGGTTTACCTTTGTTCTACACAGTTCTCTTCTTGTGCAAACTTTATTACCATGAATCAGAGATGCTGGACCATGAGCTTGAAATTATATGTGTTTAAAAAAAAAAAAGTAATTAATTCCACATGACAGTGAGTTTCCTGAGCAGACAGGGTGTGGGAGACAGTTTGTACATCCCCTACTTCTTGCAATTCCCAACATGAATTATGGGCCAGCTGCGAAGCACAAGAAAGTGGGGACTTTGAAAGGAAATTCTAATGTCTTTTTATATTTTTAAAAATAATCTAGCAACACAATCACATTAAATGCACACAGGGAATAGCTCCCGTTTTGGTGTCATGGAATCATGGAATGGTTTGGGTTGGAATGGACCTTAGGGATCATCCAGTGCTACTCCCTGCCATGTCCCAGGCCGCTCCAAGCCCTGCCCAGCCCAGCCTTGGACATTATCAGGGATCCAGAGGAAGCTCCAGCTTCTCTGGGAATTCCAGTCCAGCCCTTCCCCAACCTCCCAGCCAGGAATTCCTTCCCAATATCCCAATATCCCAGTATCCCATCCATCCCTTCCCTCTGGCAGTGGGAGCCATTCCCTCGCTCCTGTCCCTCCAGCCCTAGTCCCCAGTCCCTCTCCAGCTCTCCTGGAGCCCCTTCAGACCCTGGAAGTGTTCTGAGCTCTCCCTGGACCCTTTCCCTCTCCAGGTGAGCACCCCCAGCTCTCCCAGCCTGGCTCCAGAGCAGAGGAGCTCCAGCCCTGGAGCATCCTTGCTAAGGACGTCCAGAATTCCACATCTTCTTTTCCATCTCCCTGCTCAAAAGCTGCACAAGTTTCTGGAATGGCACAAATCCAGCAAAGCCTCTGGTCCATGGGCTGCTCCTCGGCTTCTCAAACAGCAGCTTTATCCAGGGTATTTTATGATATAATTATTTTATATAAAATGCGCTGCCACTCTGGCTCAATGTGCAGGTGGAGGCAGCTTCAGCTGCAGCGGAGAGGGGCTGCTGCCCATGGAATGTGTTCATGGGGGTCTCAGGTGCTCTGGATCCCGGCAGGGACCGCATCCCAGTGCCTGTGGCATCCTCTGCACGTGCTCAGGTGCATCCTGGAGAGACCTGGAATACTTTCAGCCCCAACAGGATGATATTCCATGAGGTTTCTGTCCTTTCAGCAGATGTTCCTGGTGAAAGGGGTAGTTCTGGGATTAAGTCAAGTATCCTGTGCCAAAGGCCGGTGTCAGACTCTGATGATTCTTGTAGGGCCCCTTCCAACTCAAGATATTCTGTGACACTTTGGATGGAGTTATATTTTCATTTTTTAAAAGGTATCCAGAATGAAAATGCTGAGACTGCAAGTGCAGGAACCCTGGAGTTTTCCCAGGAGAAATGCGCATTTTTCAGATGATCATTCCCCACACTTATTTATAAAAAATAGCACGACCTTGTAATCACAAATGAGTTTTACAATGAATGCAGTGGAAGTTATTTTTTCCAGGGCACTTGGAAGCTGCAGGAACTGTGTTCAAGGAGAGCAGAGCTACCTGAGCAGGGCCATTCGTCCCTGTGGTTTTCCTGGAGACTTTAATACCCTGTATTTAGTCTCTCTGGCAGTAACTTATTTTTAAGAGGTTAAGAGCTCATTAAGATAAGATGGAGTGAAAGATGGAGCATGTTGGGAAGGAACTTTCTCCATAAACTAATTTAGAGCTCAGTCACATGGCAGCCAGGCCCAGCTTTGCTCACACAGCACACGATAATGACACGTTTCAGGATTGCAGCTGAGAACAAATCTGACAGATCTGTGCACCGTGCAGTCGCGTTTGCTAATGTTGGTTTTAAAACAGCAAAAAAATCGATCCCACTTAGAAATGTTTTCTTGGGAAAGCTGTGAATCTCTCTCAGGATTGCCTGGGAATGGATCTGGGTGTGCAGGCAGCAGGAGCTGGTGCTGGTGGCCACCTGGTCCATCCACTGTGGGCAACTCCTGATGCTGCTCCAGCTCGGGGTCAGCTGTCCTGGATGCTCCCAGCATGGAAACTCCTGTCAGACTTCCAAGTGACAGCAGGGACATAGAGTATCCCTAACCTTGGCTGGAGATCAGGCAGAAGTCACCCTACAGCTATTCCTGAGTGTGTCCAGGGCAGGGAACAGAGCTGGGAAGGGGCTGGAGAATCCCTGAGGGAGCTGGGAAGGGGCTGAAGAATCCCTGAGGGGCTGGGAAGGGGCTGGAGAATCCCTGAGGGAGCTGGGAAGGGGCTGAAGAATCCCTGAGGGGCTGGGAAGGGGCTGGAGAATCCCTGAGGGAGCTGGGAAGGGGCTGAAGAATCCCTGAGGGGCTGGGAAGGGGCTGGAGAATCCCTGAGGGAGCTGGGAAGGGGCTGAAGAATCCCTGAGGGGCTGGGAAGGGGCTGGAGAATCCCTGAGGGAGCTGGGAAGGGGCTGAAGAATCCCTGAGGGGCTGGGAAGGGGCTGGAGAATCCCTGAGGGAGCTGGGAAGGGGCTGAAGAATCCCTGAGGGGCTGGGAAGGGGCTGGAGAATCCCTGAGGGAGCTGGGAAGGGGCTGAAGAATCCCTGAGGGGCTGGGAAGGGGCTGGAGAATCCCTGAGGGAGCTGGGAAGGGGCTGAAGAATCCCTGAGGGGCTGGGAAGGGGCTGGAGAATCCCTGAGGGAGCTGGGAAGGGGCTGAAGAATCCCTGAGGGGNTGGGCCAGGGCAGCTCAGGGTGGGAATTGGGAATATTCCTGCATGGAAAGAGCTGTCCAGCCCAGAGCAGAGGTGGAGTCCCCATTCCTGGAGGGATTTCGAAGCCGTGTGGATGTGGCACTGAGGACAGGGTGGTCATGGCAGTGCTGGGGATGGTTGGGCTGGATGACCTTGGAGTCTTTTCTAGCCTTAATGATTCCATGATGCTGTGATTCTATGTCCAGGCAGAGGTAAGAATATTGTTTAGGTTAAGGAGTTATTTGGTCATACGTGGATTTGGACAGGTCACAGAGCTGCTCTTCCCTGTGCCCCCTGTGCCAGTGAAGGTGCCCTCCCTGGATCCCACTCCCTTTCCTGGGGATGATAAGGTGTGCCTGGCAAAACTCTCTCTCCGAGGGATTTTGGAACATGCTCTCTCCAAGTCTGAATTTGATAATGTCTTGCTGTGCTGCAAGACATCTGTTTGAGGGGGTTTTTGGAGAGGACTCTGTGATTGCTTCCCACAGTGATGAGTGAAGGGAAAGAAGCTTCCATAGGTGTTCTGCTGGCTGAGTTCCTGCTGGAACAATTATTTCAGTGCTTCTGGGATTTCATTATGGTGTGTAATTAGTGGAGGTGGCAAGAAAATTTGAGCCAGGGATAAGCAGGATTTTATCACTTTAGATCTTAATAAATCAATATTCCGAGGTTTAATGTTTGGAAGGGGCTTTGAGGTGTGGGTCTGAGCTGGGGCAGCAATTCTGGGTCTGTTCCTGGGAGAAAAAGGCAAAATAATTCCAATGAGGCAGCAGAGCTCCCTCTCCGTACTTTATAATCATCACACATTAAGAATTCACACGCTGACAGCTAAAACAGCTCCGCCAAATTGGGACAGCTGGGTATGTGTCCAACCCCTGTGATCCTTCCTCCTGTCTCTAGTTCACTTCTTAAAATACAGGTTTACGTAACAGGTCACTTTTTTTTTCTTTTTTTTTTTTTTCCTCCCCAAAAGTTCCTAAATCTTTCTAAGTTATTGGAGAGGTTTCTGAACTTCCAGAATATCTCTGGATAAATTATGCAGATCGAAGGGTGAAGAGATTGCTCTGAGCTCACACATTCCTGTGGTACCGGGGCACCTTCTGCACAAACCCTCCCAGGGAATCACTGTGGTTGTCACTGCAGAGCTGGGCCTGGGAGCTGAGCAAGTTTGGAGAAAATAATTCCCTCTCAAAACAGAGGAAACAAAGCTCTCCTCTTCTGCTTTTCTATTTTGCTGCCAGTGTTTCAGTTTTCTTCTCTTCCAGGGAATTAATTTTTGCTGTAGCTAAATGCAACACCTCCTCTGGAATGCCAAGCAGAGGGGGAATACTGCAGCACGTTTTCAGCTTGAAAACAAAATAATTGCTTTAAAAATAGCCTTATATTTCTTCATTTTATGACGTGCTCTCTTTAGACTTGATAATCATCCTTTCTTTTACTCGAGATACCTTCCCTCCCCACACCCACTCTCTCCTATCCCCCTGAAATTCGGGAGGAATGGGAGAAGATCTCTCTGGCAGCTTTATTTCCAACACCAGCACAGGGGATGGAGGCAGCCACTCTTCCAAAGGGTTTGGGGGCTGAGGTTTTTAACATTTTTAATGAGATTTTGATCTCTTTCAGGAGCGTTTTGGTCTCTGCAGCCACATTTGGATGATCCCTTCTCCAGCGACCACGGGAGTTTGCAACTCCTGGAGCCAACAGCAGGGAAGGAGCAGGTCCACAGGACCAGCCACGTGTGATTTTCCTTTGAGAGCTTTAAAAATGGGCATTTTCATTGGAAAAAAATCCCCCAAACCCCAGCTGTTCTCCGAGGGTGCAGAGGTGTGGGGAGCTGGGAGTGAAAGGAACACGAATCACTCCGAGGGGTGTGATCAGATAATAAAAATGAAGAGTTTTGGCTGCAGCCAGGCTGACAGTTTCGAGCTAACCTGGCTTTCTCCAGCATACCTCAGGAATGACAAATGGGGAGAGCAGGTGGAAACAAATCCATCCAGCTGCCACAGCCGAGGGGAAGTTGGAAGGAGCCTGGATCCAGCAGGTCCCTGCACGTCATGTGCTTGTTCACAGTGCAGTGGTGAAAAGACCATATTTTCTTAATGCCTTTTTAATAAATTAAAAAAAAAAAAAAGAAATCAGATGCAGGAGAACTTTCTCATTCGTTCTGTTTTTAGCTTGGCTCTCAAATGTTTCTGAGTTACTGAGAGCTCCCTGTAATGCTGGGCAATTGAGAAAGGGAGGAGGCCCACTTGGAGAAATCTGTTTTGGGGAAGGTAAAGGCTTTTGTTTGGCTCTGAATGACTTTTGCAAAGGGAGTTCATTCTTTACATTCTGTTCTTTGTTGTGGCTCTGCCGAGTTATGAGTAAACAAAACACTTAATGCCCATTTCTGTGTAGGATTTGATGAGAGTGACGTGCGGAGTTTGAAGGGAAACGTGCAGCTTGTGGGGTGAATAAAAAACAAGGCTTGAGAGCGGTGAATTCTTCTTGCTGAAACGCTGGGGAACAGCAGATTGTGCAAGAGTTCTCAAAAAGATAAAAAAAAGCAGGGGGGATCAGGAATGATTCTGTGTGTTTGTGTCTTGAGAAACAGGCTGGGAATGAACTGTTCCCTGCTTCAGGCTCTTGTTAAACAAACCCTTCTCCTGGATATTTTCATCCCACCTTCGAGAGAAATTTTCCCATCCTACTCATGAGCATCAAAATCCAAACGAAAGGTGAGGAAGATGCTGTGAATTCCAAATCACGTGAAATCTCGAGAATAATTTCAGTTAATTATTAACTTTTCTGTAGTCCCTGGCCTGGCCTTGCTAATGGCACAGAGAGCAGGGCTCAGGGAATCACCTCCTTGTTTTTCCCCCTGGGTTTCTCGTGGCACAGGCTCTGTGCAGGTGATTCCCCCTTCCCTCCTGCAGGAATCACCCCTAATCACATCTCCCCTTATGCATTCGGTGCTGTGATTCATGCAAATCTATTGCAGAGCAAATTGCTTTCTCCCTCAAAAATCAAAGACAGCAAAAGAGAGAGGGAGGGTTATTTTTGGGAGTCCAGAGAATTTTCCTTCCTCTCCATTTCTTATCGTGAGCAAAAACCTGAAGGCTTCCCTTGCAAAATTTAGGTGAATGATTCCAGCTCTTAAAGGTGTTATAGAACCTCAAAGAAATCAAACCTTTTTTTCATGGGGATGGTGTCTGTTCAATGAATATTATTTCGTTCTTCACATAAAGACTCTGAGTTTTTCTCAGGAAAAAAAAAAAAAAATCCTTGGTTTTTTTTTCCTAGTGGAAGCTACCCAGCTGGGAATGAGAAGTGTGGCCTTGAGGTCTGGTGATTAAAGGGAGCTTTAAATGTGTGAAACATTTCTCACATTAAAAGTCTGTACAGGGAGAACAGTTAATACCACAATTAACCTTTGTTAAAATGCTTATGATATCCTATGCTATTTGATTTGATTTATTATATTGCACATAAAATAGAATAAATACAATTAATATAATATACTATCTATTTTTTTAATAAATCCAGGTCAGGGATATACATCACTATGGGAGAAGCCTCAGAAAAACAACCACAAGAAATTAAGCTGAGTTTTTTGTCACCTGATTCTGTGTCTTATGTAAATCTGGTCAGAGATCTCAGCTGAGCATTTCCATGGTGGTGGCAAAGAGCTCAAGGGGGAGAAAAATTATAAAGAACAATCCAAATTGTAATTGAGTATCCTGTCCAGGCCTGGGATCTCCAAAGTGAGAAGGACCTGGAGCTGCTGGGGCAAATCCAGAGGTGCCCTAGAGCTGCTCCAGGGCTGGAGCCCCTCTGGAGCCAGGCTGGGAGAGCTGGGAATGTTCCCTGGAGAGGGGAAGGGTTCAGGGAGAGCTCAGAGCCCCTGGCAGGGACCAAAGGGGCTCCAGGAGAGCTGGGGAGGGACTGGGGACGAGGGATGGAGGGACAGGACACAGGGAATGGATCCCACTGCCAGAAGGCAGGGACAGATGGGTGGGATATTGGGAAGGGATTCCTGCTGGGAGGGGGGGCAGGCCTGCAGGTGCCCAGAGCAGCTCTGGCTGCCCCTGGGTTCCTGGAAATGTCCAAGGTGAGGCTGAAGCAGCCTGGGACAGTGGGAGGTGTCCCTGCCCATTTTAGGGGGGGAGCCAAAATAATCTTTCAGGTCCCTTCCAACCCAGTGCAGTCTGGGGTTTTATTCCTGGGATTTCTTTGAGAACCTACCCCATCCCCCAGCTCTGGATGGAGCCAGACCAGCTCAGCACTTAGTGCTGGAACTGGACATCAACTTCTTGTGTCTTTAGCAGGGAATTGTTCTTTCTCTCTGAGTGGTCTGCAGGATCCCAACTATCCACAATCATTTTAACCATTTCTGGAGGGGGTCCCTTGCAGTGAATTCCAAGCTATTTTGAGCAGAGAAATAAGCTAGGGCACCTCTATGGGGTAACACACTGAAGAGAAAGGGGGGAATTTTTCCAGAACAAACACTGATCTGTGTCAATTCCACATAAGCAGAGCTGAGACAACCGAGCTGAGCAATCCCAGAATTTTGCAGAGTCAGAAAAGTAAACAGGAGACTCAGGAGAACGGGCACTGGGAGCCCAGGAGAGCTCCAAGAAGGAGCTTTGGAGTGACAACAACAACAACAACAACAACAAAAATCAAGAGGAGAGTTCAGCGTCAGCCTGGCAGAGTCTCCGGTGTCATCTGTAAAGGGAGCTCATCTGCCAGAGCCTGCTGCCAATCCCCACATTTCCCTGCCTTCACAAGTCACAAGTGTGCAGCTGGGAGGCTTTTGAATTTCATCACTGTATATTGGCAGCTCAGGAATTTGTCAGCAGGCGTTTCCAGCCCGGGAATATCTGAGCAGAGCCATGGATTGCCTCTCTTGGATGTGCTTGGTCTACAAGCGCTGGGCAGGAATCTCTGCTGGACTGCAGGGAAAGGAGCTAAACCCCCTTGTTTTCCTTCTGGTTTGCTTTTATGTCTGGATTTTTGAGAGGTCTCAAGTGTGACTGAAACTTTATGGTGAAATATAGTTGGATAAGTGCATATCTATCTATCTATCTATCTATCTATCTATCTATCTATCTATCTATCTATCTATCTATCTGTCTATCCCTGGAAGTGTCCAAGGGCAGACTGGACAACCTGGAATAGTGGAGTAAGTCCCTGCCCATGCCCTGGAATGAAATGAGCTTTAAGGTCCCTTTCAACCCAAACCATTCCATCATTCTCTGATTATTCTATACAGAAATAGGGGAACATTATCCATGCAAATACGTTATTTTCTATTATTTTCTTTTTTCTCTCTAGCTCTCTCTAAACAACTCTTACTTCCTACTATGCAATATCTGAATGCCTAAATCTTGTTGATCTATTATTCAATTGATTTTTAAAAATATTATTTAAACACGCTAGAAATACAACAGCAATGATTTCTCATGGACATTATTTCCTTTTTTTTCTTTGCGTTTCTAGACCTGTGAAAAGTAAGGAAGCATTGCTTTGATGAATAGAGGAAGCAAAATAGCTGTTTAAAGTAGTTTGCTGAAGACCACATAGGAAATCTCATTTTTAGCAATGGTCGGTGGACTCATCTCTCTTTAACTGAGTATTTGAGAAATTCTGGGCAAAATTGTGCCTTAAAGGCACGGCTCTGAAGTGCTATCTGTGTGGAAGAAAGGGAGACCTAAGAACAAAAAAGTCTTTTTCGTTTGGAGTTCACTTTGTAATATCTGGGAAGCACATTTTGCAGTGGGAAGGCTGCCAAAAGCCTGGCTGTGTAGTAAATAAACATTTTGGGGAAAAGCTGGCTGAGAGAAGATGGTTGGTGAAGGAGGATCTGGATGTCTGGTTATTCCTTTGTTTAATCACTTGGATGGTGACCCTGCATGAGCCACCTTTATCTGTATGGTGGGTAAGTGACAGGTTCATCCTTCTGGATCCCTGCAGGTGTCCAAGGCCAGGTTGGACGGGGCTTGGAGCACCCTGGGATAGTGGAAGTGTCCCTGCCTGTGCCCAGGGGTGGCACTGGGTGAGATTTACAACGCAAACCATTCTATCAAAATTAAATTACCCAGTCCTGTGCCATGGCTGCAGGTGCAGACTCTTCCTGCTCTGAAATGTGGTCAGAGGAAGCCCCATCCCACAAGGAGAGAGCAGCAAGCCCCAGGGTGTTGCTGTCTCCTCCTAACACCCAGATCCTGCTGAGTGGGAGGAGTTGTCACACACATTTAGGTTAAAAGGACCACAAAAACACATCTTGGGAGAGGTCAGACCCTTTATCTGCTAAGCTCTGTGGATATTTTGGATTCTGATGACAAGAGGAGGATGCCAGGACCTTCCCTGGCTCGTGCTCTGCCTGGAATTAAGACCAATAACTCCCCTCAGTTGGATCAAACTGTGCCTTTACGGCACTGGATCCCACTTGGCAGAGCTCCTGGTGCAATAACTGCTGGAATTTGATTGCTTCCTTCGTCTCACCCGCAGAGCTGGGGAGCACAGAGTCTCTCCGAGGCTGCCCTGAAGGAGCCTCAGTCCAGCACGTGCTGAAGAAGGCGCGGATTTAGAGCTGGATTTTCCCAGTCTCTCACCATCCCAGGCTGTGCTGGAGCTGGGAGCTGATTTAAGCGAGGCTCTCGCTGGGATTATTCATCCCATGCTGAAATCCTGCAGAGCCTGGGAGCTGCAGAGCTCTGCTCGCCACAGAAAGCCCAGGTGCATCCGTGGAGCTGAATCTTATTTCACTTTCCTCAGCAGTTCGGGGAAGATAAAGCTAGAATCCTTTTGTAAGTAACTAAATAAACACACTCGGGGAGTTCAAGCATGTGTGGCATCCTGCTTTCCCTGAGCAGGCAGTGTAAACAAACAAAGCAGCCTTTTTTCCCCCTCCTGCTGCAGAACTCTGCCAATTGATACCGGAGCAGGAATATTAACACATGCCCGCTCCAAAATGTGATACCCTTTGGGGTCTCAGAGATGAGCTCCTCTGAAGTGCTTTTTTTTTTTTTTTTTTTTTTTTTTTTTTTTTTTTTTTTTTTTTTTTTTTCCGGCTGCCTGACAAGGTTTTTGGCTCCACTTCAGTCTGGTAAGGAGACAGCTGCTCAACTTCTGACACAAATGAAGAAAATTGATGAGATGCTATCTCCAAAATTCCTTTTTTCCTGGCAGCCACTTCTAGGCTGAGTGCTAGGAGTCACTCAAAGGTTTGGGATATTTTATTTTTTTTTCCAAACCTTAGTTAGGGCAGGACTTGGGATTGCTTTGTTGGCTGGGCTGTTTCTAATAATGCTCAAAAAATGCATAGAAACTGAATCTTTGGGAACACGAACAAGGATCACAGAATTTACACTTCCACAGCTTGTTTGCTGTTGTGTACTGCAGTATAGCCATGGGTTTGCATAATTCTGAGCAATTTATTTATCTCTGTTTGTGGTGGAAATGCAGAATCTCTGGGGGGCCCTGTAAGGAGGGTCTTCTTGGGGTGTTTCTGTGAGTCTGGGTTTTCCCAGGATATTTCTTTTAAGAGGGCAGAGATGTGGTTGTGTTAGAAAGAGGAATAATGTCAGCAACTCCCAGTGTCTGTGTGCCCACTGTGAAATTTCTCTGTTCCTCTCTTGAGTGGGAGAGCCTGGAGATGCTCTCAGGATTTTGAGGGCCACTTATTACAGGGAAAAAGTGTTTATTTTTTAGCTGAGCACAGAGGAAACTCCTCTCATTGTGCTGCACTACCACGGTTTTCCTGCTCCTCAGGATAACAAAAACTACCTTTTCCATGTTCCTCTTGTACTATTTCCTCAGAGTTTCATCTACAAAAGACCTCAGCTGTAAAAGTAAAAAGCTGTGAAGTGCACCTTCAGTCCTGTCTGGCTGAAAAACCCCCATTAAATTAATTGCATTGCTATCCTGTTACATTAGAAACAAACCCCGTGCTAGGCCAGCTTTAGACTTTCTGTCACTTCATGATTATCTTTATTGTGGCAAAGGCTTTGGGTTTGACACACGGTTTGCTGTTCCTTTTTAAACCTCCCTGGAAAAGCAGCCATGGAAAGCTCTGAATAATGCACATGACATATGCTGCCTGTCTCTCAGAGGGAACTGAAGAACCTGACAGCAATTTGCATTTTTGGAGCTGCAGAAGAGACACAGGAAACTTTAGGCAGGAGTTTTTGGGACTCTGAGGTCAAACCAAGAAGAGGAGTTCAGAGAGGCTCCAGCAGAGACAGGAATTGGATTGAGAACAGAGGGTGGAGCACAGAGCTGGCCTGAAATTAAATATAATCCAGTTGATGTCACTATAAGTTCATAAAGACTTTGTTTTCCTTGGGATGGCAAAACTTAGGTCCCATTTGGCAAATTTAGAGGAACGGGATCTCCTGGCTGTCCATGAAGGGACATGCCCCAATGAAAGTGGGGCTATTGATTTCTCATGGCAGTAAGTGATGGCTCAGTGCTCACCTGAGCTCTGTTTTCTTTCTTAGAGCTGGAATTATTAATTAGCATCAATTTTCATTGCTCTCTACTGTTGTTACTTAGCATTCCCTGAAACCTTTTGGGAGATGGGTGATTCCTTTGCAGTAGCTGGAAGTCAAACACTCAGTGGTAAAAAGTGCCTTGGTTATTTAAAGTAGGTAAAAAAATAAAAAGCCTTAACCAAATATAATGGAATGGTTTGGGTTGGAAAGGACCTTAAAACCCATCCAGTCCCACCTCCTGCCATGTACAGGGACATCTCCCACCATCCCAGGGTGCTCCAAGCTCCAATGTCCAACCTGGCTTTGGACGCTTCCAAGGATCCAGGGGCAGCCACAGCTTCTCTGGGAATAATTCCTTCCCAATATCCAATTCTGTACTGATGCCTGGTTGTTCTTAACCCAGTATTTTGTGGAGGCAAACTCTGATGAGCAACTCTGAGAGAGGAAGATTAAATAACAAATCAAGTGAGGTTTGGGTTTTGGATTTTCTTAATAAAATAAATTAATCTACAAGAATCAAATACTACACCCCCAAACCCCATTTTCACTTCCATTCTTCACTGCACACTAGTGACAGGCAAAATCAAAAATTCCCCCTTTTCTGAAGATTTTTTTGACGAATTCTGCAGTGAGCTCACGGAATGGCATTTGGAGGTGACAAGAGAGGCTGTGGGGACACTGCTGTCCCTCCCTGCCTCATCCCAACGCCGCCGACTTCGCACCCATTAGTGACTGACATGGGATATTCCTGGACTGTGTTAACTGGGAGCCAGTTTTGATGCGTTCATCTCAAACAAGTCCATTTTCATTGCGGTTGTTGTGAAGATCTGTTTTTGGTCCAGCTGAGCTCTCCCAGAGCGGAGGGTTCCGTTTGGAGCTTGTGCAGGTGGGAGCACAGGACTCATGCAGCAGAATTTACCTTTTTTAAAATATTCCCCCAGCTCTTTTGTCTCTTGGCAACTGCAAAAATAACTCCATCAAGAATAAACCTGCAAACAAGGGCGAAAAAGCAGAACTGTGTGAAGACATGAAATACTCTCGTTTAAATAGTGCTGGAAAGCTATTTCCTCCCCCTGTACCCTTCCAAGGCTGGAATGATGTGCTCTGATTCTTAAACACAAATCCTGACTTGCATAAATTCAGAGATTTCATCTGTGCAGAGCTGCAAATTGCTGGGATAGTAATACCTGGATATTTTATGGCACATCCTTAAGTCAATAGGCAAAAGGGTTCTGAATAAAAGCCTTAAAATTACCTCATGAATTATTAACTCTTCCCTGTATTACCTTTGAATTATAAGAGCCTGGAAAAATAGGAGGGAGAATTGGAAACATCAATCTCTGGTTCTTTAAAAACGTAATACTGATCATTTGAGCAGTGTACAAATCTTTTATTAAAGATAAAGAGGAAGCCATACTTTTTCGTTAACTCTAGGATATGTTCAATCCACATGATTAGAAATCTCATTAGTAACTCAAGTCAGGGAAGTGATTTATTGCTGAAACAAAATAGGAGGTGTTTTGCTGCCCAAAGCTGTATTTATGGTGAAAACCCCCTCTCAATTTATATCTCCTTTTCTGGGTTAGGTATTTCTAAGGGTGGATTGGGTTTTCCTGGGAATGATGGAGTTTTACTCCAGCCTCCAGCTGGAACACTACTACCTTAAGAGGGAAAGCCTGAAGTAAAATTATAGGTACCAAGAGATACATTTTTCCTCTAGTAAATTCAGCTGGAGCAAATGATTTTGTCTGATTAGGTAATAGGATGTGCAGGGGAAAAAAAAAAATCAGGATTTTATACATAGTTACCATTCAAGTGGAGCTAATTCTGTAAAGCAAGTGTAGATATTTTAGGGTTTCTTCATGTATAACATATACTAATTCCTGATCACTGTAGTAGGGATGTACTGTTCTAAAGGAGCCTTTGAAATTTCATTTTACAATGAGAAAAAAAAAAGATCAACCCAACGACATTTTTCCCAGAAATACCATTCTACTTTGGAGACAGTCTACAGATCACAGATAATATTTTTGTCCTGCTATACCTGAAGCAGGTCAAATATTTTGTGTTGTCTTAGGCAGCTCTATGGGTGAATTGTTCTCAATGTCTTAAACACTGAATTATGCCCAGCACAAGTTCCAGGACTATTTATATTCCACCCTACAATGTAAAATGGAGATAATACTGAATTTATTTACGTCACAGCAGCTGTGGAGAAACTGGGTTAGACACACTTGCATATAAAGACAAGACATTAAATGGTGCCATCAATTCCTGCAAGCCAGCAGAAATAGCTTTTCCTCTTCCTGATAACCATGCCTGGATGGCTCCCAAGGCTGAGCGCGAGTTTTGCACATCCCACAGGAAGTTTGGATTCTCTCCTGCGCCGTGGGTGGAAAATGCCTGGTATTATGGTGGCAGGTGCAATAGGTATTGAAACGTAAACCTTTCCCCGCTCCTGGGGAACATATTGCCAGTCCTGGGCTCTGCTCCAGAGGGGTGTTTTGGGAGAAATTGCAGATCTTGAGGTAGAGAAACAGTTCTGGAAATAGGTTGCCTTCAAACAAGTTGGCAGCTTTTCAGCTGCTCAGAGTTTTGGGAGTGGGGAAGATGGAGCTGGGAGGCTCGGGGAGCAGTGAAGGGGCACCGTGGGCTGCAAAGGTGTGGCAGGAATCTCCCGTGCTCAGACATCGTGCTGGCTCGTGGAGGGGTTCCTGTGGCAGTCTCCAAGCCGTGATGGATGGCTCTGACAGGCGCCGGGACTCATCTCCCTCCGTGTGCTTCCCTCCGCACTCTGGATTTGATGTGTGGAAAAACTGCCCCTCACTGACCCCAAAGCTTCTGCTGCTGAACTGAGAGTGCTTGCAGCCTCTTGATTTAAAACTCTGTCCCGACGATCTCAGCAGAGACCCGCTGTAAAACGCAGTGCCTCTGAGGTGGAAAAGTGCTGAGGGGGCTTTTTCCAGAGGCTAGGATGGAAAAGCTGTTTTCTAGTGAAAATCGTGGAATCGTGGAATGGTTTGGGTTGGAAGAGACCTTAAATATCACCCAGTACCACCCCCTTCCATGGGCAGGGACACCTTCCACCATTCCAGGTTGTTTCAAGCTCTATCTAGCCTGGCCTTGGAAACTTCCAGGGATTCAGGGTCCACCAGGTATTCTCTGGAATATCTGAAGGAGGACATCTTCAGTTTCCAGAAGGACCTAGGCATTCTAGGGAGATGTCAGCAGGTACAGCACTGTCAGCATCTCCCTCAGACTTTGTTCTCTGTGAAATAACTGTTCTCTCCTCAGTAAGTGTTCTCTGTGAATTTGCAGCCTTAAACCTGCTGTGTAAATGTGTCTTCAACTTGAGAAGTTCTGGGATATCAGGAATTAGAAGTGGGATTCATCTCCTGCCTGTGTTTGGCCTATGCTAATTAAGCCATGCGACTGTGTTAGGAAGAGCAAAACAAGAAAAATACCCCCAAACCATCTTTAAAAAAAAATCTCCCTTAAATCTGTCTCCAGAGTGGGCTTTGTTGTCATAGTTATGGCAGTTGAGGGAGGCTCCTCAAAAGAACTTGTTTTCTGTCGGAAATATGCTTTTCTTCCTTTTCCCCTCTATTTGCACATGAGGGATGCTGTGTTTTCTTTCCCATCTGGAAGGTACAATCTCCCTCTGAAATCTCTCTGTATGAAACAGCACCAGAGCAGGTGATAATGAACACATTCAACATCTGATGGTGATTAACAAGGAGCGCTCAGGATCCTGCTTCCTCACTGGAGGAATTTATGCCTGTAAATCCATTACACGCCAAGAGCTGCTCAGCCTGAATCTTTCAGGATCTCTCCAGCTTTCAGAGGAGTGTTTTAGGTTGAGTTGGGAGTGTCATGTGCCTGTTTCTGTGCTTGGGAAGGTACCTTGGGGATCCACAGCACCAATATTTTGCTTCATTGGGACGCTGCTGTTGGATGTCAGTGCTCACTAATGCAAACATAGGTTGGCATATTCCTTGTGTCACGATGAGAATGAAGAAACATGAATTAGACAAAATGAATTTAAAGAATATATGCTAATGTATATGATAAATGGGACAACTGCTTGCTTTGGAGCTTATATGGATTTTGTTTTTCAGGAATATTCCTTGCAACTCACAGCCTAAATTCCTTCAACCTCGATTTCATCTGCCAGACCCTGATTTATCTCTTCATAAATCCTTGAAGGGTTTGCATTTGTGATTTGGCTTGAGTTTAACTTTGCTGTGGTGTAACTGCAACGAAAGTTTATCGTGTGGGTTATCAGAAAATCTGATTTGGAAAATCTGGGGAAAAGACAACAGCTTGAAAAAGGAACGGGAACATCACAGAGCTAAATAGGCACCCAAATAGTCTGTCTAACAACTATCAAAGTGATAAGTTTGGAATAGGGTCTAATTTACAGCTTATATATATATTGTAACTTTTCCCGTGGAACACCAAGTCGATGTCAATGATTTGACATTGCTTTCAAAAAGTACAATTACAGTATATTCCACAGAAGAGTTATGTTTCACAGGAGCCCTTTGTTAGGCTTGGCAAAGTGTTTGACACAGCTTGGTTCAGAGCTGAGCATTTCACCTTTTTCCCCCCCAAAACATCCTTCAATAAGATGCTCAGAAGACAAAAAGTTCATCTATCAGAACAGAATTTAATTGTATTTATTTGTGGTCTAGTGCCTGCCTGTATTTTTTGTGGAGAGATTGGGAAGTATGAAAAGTTTTCCAGGTTGAAGATGGGATATGTGCCAGACCCAAAGAGGTGCATCTCTGATATGTGTGTGATAACTCAAGAAACACCACAAAAACCCTTAAAACAGAGCTGTGAAGAAGAGCGTGGTGTTGAAAGGGAATTAAAATGTGTATTTTTGTGAACGTCTGCGTCGTGTGAGAACAGATCCCTTCAGATCTGGCCTCTTTGTGGGGAGTGCTGTGAGAAGGGCTCATTGTTCAGCTTTTACCTGGTGGCTTCTCAAATATCCCTGTGGCTTTTCAGGCTGGGTTTGTGTCTTGGTATGAACCCCGGGGCTGTGGATGGTTCTCGCTTTCACCTCATCCCGTACCAGCACAATTCCTTCCTAAAACCAGGGCTGGGAAAAGCAAGGGCTGAAATAGAAAACGATGTAGATAATGCATATAAAATCCTATATTATAGAAGATCTTCCCTCTGTGTTCTTCACCCCAAATGTGCCTTTTGGGGTCAACCATGGGGAAACGTTCACATTCTGTTGCATAATGAAGTGTGGGGCCATGAGGTGCCTCATCCTGATCATGGCAAAATAAGGGCTCTGCTTAAAAAAAACCCCCGCTTAAATATGAAAATAAGGCCTCCTGTGGAGTGTTTAAGCAGATTAAACAGGTAACTCCTAGTATATATTTTAAAAAACTTTGCTTTCCATCTTCAACTTCTCTGCTTTAGCTGAAGGCTAAACCTGCTCAAACCCACCACTGGTGATTAATGTGTAGGAAATACTCACAATTTTCTTCCAACCAATGTTCTTGGGTAGTTTGTGGCTGTAAGGACGTGTGTAGTAGTCCAAAATCTCCTGGCAGCACCTTTTCCCTCTCCAGTTTAATACTGTGAGTAGAAGAATGATGAGAGCTGCATTTCAACTCCTGTATTCTGGTGGTGAAAACCTCCTGATTGTCTGGACATTTCCCACCACTCTGGAGAATCCCTCCTGTGTGCCATGGGACTGAACTGATATAAAAGGGGGGAAAAAAAAGTCACAAATACGAGAGTCTTCATAAAACATCATCCTGGAGTGTTTTTTGGGCATCTCAGCACGACACTTGGACGGTGTTGGGTTCCAGGTTCAGCTGGGAGAGGTGATGTGCAGAGTGGCAGCTGAATTACCACATGTGGTCAGTCCTCTACTGTTCCCTGCCCCACTTTTGGGGATTGTTTTAGGCAGGCATTTTAGTAATTCTAGGCTTATCTGGTCCTTTTGGATTTACTGCCCTAAAAGTGATACCATATTTTGACAGATGGTGTCAGCTCCACCACAGATCTAGAAGATATTGGCTCAAAAATACAAATTTTGGGGACAAAAGAGTGAAAACAAATAATCCCTGTTAATACTGTCTTCATAATAAACTCTGATTTATTTGCTGTTATTCCCTAGCTATTTCCCCACAATTTCCAGCTCTTTGGGATTGGGGTCTGTCTCTAACTGGATCTGAAGGTCATTTGCTCCAGGAGCAGAGATCCTGACCTTGCCATGATTTACTTAAGGAATTAGGTGATTCCTTCAGATTCCCTCTGTGGCATTGCTTTGGTGAAAAGGTGCTAGAGCAGCAGCTTAATGAGGTAATTATAATTAATATTACACAGGGGTTTAAAGCCCTCAGGCAGGAGTCTCAGCACCATGGTCTAAATCTTGATTTAAGGGAACATCTTGAATACATCTGATGTTATTTACATCAGATATTAGACCTGCTGTGCCAGTGACTGTAAGCCAGGGGATTTATTAGCACCAGATCTATTTATTTGAAAGATATTCTGCGTAATGAGCAAAGCTACAAACTCAGTTTGGAAATAAATAGACATTAATATCAGATAAATGATAGACAGGTCCAGTCTGGCTCCTGGAGAGATCAGGGCAAACACTCTGCTGGAAATTTCATGTTAATTCAAGGGTACTTTAGGATACCATTCCCAGTCTTGTGACACATTGGGCTTCTGGAATCCCATTGCAGAGGTCTTTTGGGTTTTGAGATATTTCAGCTCTTGTGTTTAGTGAATTACACTTAGCTCACTTCATGTCCAAGTGGTTTCCAAAGCTTTAATCCTTTTTTGTTCCTTGATGAATGAAACCATTTGTGCCTGTGAGATGGGACGGGCATGGAGATCCTCAGGTGCAGCTCTCAGCTCAAAGGGGGGTTATTGAGTTCAGCTGAACAAAACCCTCAGTGTTCTGCAGGTCCCCCAAAAACTCTTCCTGTGGAAGGACATACTGGTTTAATCCAATTTTAAACATTTTTTTTTCATCTTGAATGTCTGTGAAGTTCTTTGGTTTTCCTGTTAATATTTGGTGTTATTCCTACTGATATTATGGACAGTTTTTCAGGTAAGTGTAGGCAAGTTTCTCTCTACAACTCCTGGCAGGAGGTTTTGGTGGGATGAGGGTCGTCCTCTTCTCTCAGGCAACCAGTGATAAGAAAAAGAGAAATATTTTCATCAGGGATTGGATATTCAGAAAAAATTCTCCACTGAAAGACTAATCAGGTGTTGGAACGGGCTGCTTGGGGAAGTGGTGGAGCCACCATCCCTGGAAGCCCTCACAGAATGAGTGGATGTGGCCCTTGGTGAGGGATTTGGTTTAGTGGGAAGGAGGTGTTGGGTCAAAGGCTGGACTTGGTGATCCTGGAGTTGTTTTCCAACCTTAGTGGTTCTGTGCTGTGATATCCAAATGGATCAACAAGTGGAATAGCTAGAGGAAACATGGGAAAAGCCTGAATGTGGCAATGCTGAATCCTGATCCAGAAGGTGCCCTTATGTCTGCCACAAAGGCTACATGAACACCTTGTAAATTTTGGATCTGGGGCTGGTGTGATAACTTTCCTGTGCATTAGGAATTCAAAAAAATATAAGGGATTGGTGCCCTTGAAATGCTGGCACTTTTTTTCTCTCTCTCCCTCCTAACATCTGCATTTTCCCTGGCTGTGTGAGGAGAGCAGACTGAGTGAAATTAGGCCTCATATTTTGCTGGCGTTGCTGTGTTTGCACCAAGAGTGAAAAATTCATGGCTCCAGGTGACACGGGTGGGCAAAAAAGAGCAGCCTGAGCTGTGGCTGAAGCTCTCCTGACCCAGGAACTTGCCTGCTTGGCTCGTGTTCCTGAAAGCTGATGTCCCAAAGCCAGCAGAAAAATTCCTTCCATAAGCACCTGCTCCTCCTCCAGGGCTAGAGGAGGACACAGGGACTTCCTCGTGCAGATCAGGCACAATTTACACAGTAAGGATATTTTCTCTGAGTGCTGCAGGTGAACTGAGTGGAAAACAGAGCTCTGCTGATGCTGCTGTTCCTTGCTGTGGCATTGCTGCTGAGGGCAGAAATTCCTTGATCCGTAAATGTAGGTGGGGTTTTGTGAATGCAAAGTTGCTTAATTCCGTAAAGGAGAAGGCAATTTGTGCATCCTCTCTGTTCTGTGCCCTGGTCCTCCATGCACCACGTAGATCAGTGAGTTTGGGGATGAACACGCTCTTCTCTGTGGTGGGATGTAACATCAGGCAGTCTTGGTAAAGATTTTGATAAATATCTCCTGTAAGTGCGATCCAGGCCGAAGCTGGTTTTGCTTCGCTTCTGCTTTGCCCTTTAATTTATTGTTATTTTTTAAAAAATCATTTCTTGCCCGCACGTGGGGGAGTGCTGCCCACTGAGCTGCAGCTAAGCAGGATTGATGGTTTTCTTCCTTCCCACCCCAGTTTAATTAGGCTGTTCCTATTTCCTGCCCCTCATTACACCACCGCTGCTCCCCGACACAGCACTGGAAACAAATTATTAGCAAAGCACAGAGGAATACAAGCTGCTAATTTGTTTTTGGTCTCTGCTGGAAAATTGCAGTTGTACATATTGCTTTTCCAAGTATTTTATGGGGCCTGAAACAGAGCTTGGTTATCTAACTGTTGCTTTTCAGAGGAGCAAGCTTTAGCTGGATTATTAATTATACATAACTGTATATATATAAATTATATTTTCTGTTTATCTTAGGACAGAGAGAGGGGTTCAGGTGGATGCAGATCAGGAGGGCTTTTGCCTTTCATTACTGCACGTGTCCCTGCAGCCACGAGGGAAAAGAGGGGAATTTTTAACAGAGGTTAACCAGCAGATGTTAAATCCTGGTGCTGAGAATACAAGCTGTTATTTTAGTGTGTTTCAGCTGGCTGAGTGAAACCCCAGGTAAGGGCAACGCAGCAATACAGAATTCTAGCAGAGGTTTGTTTGCCAGGAGGAAAAAAAAAACCAACACAAAATCAGGGAAATAAATGATTTCTGTTTGTGCCTTTCTGGTTTAGGATTTAAGAGTGGCAAGTGGAACAAATTCACAGCTGTGGGATGGGTTCAGGGTACTGGAGTGGAAGGAGCCACAGTCACAGGAGGGTGGCAAAGGCAGGGAAACAGCCAAGAAGAGACCCTGGTAAAAGGCTTACAATACACTGAAGTCCCTGAAACTGTTTATTAATTGAATAATCCTTAGACCATGATCCTTAGACCATTATTTGAGATTCTGTTTGACAGTTGAAGCTTTTGTCCTTAAATAGTGTGAAATATTCATAGTAGTGACCCAAAGTTGCTTGGTTTATCTTCATTACAAATGCACATTTCATTCATTAAGTGTGTGGGTTTGGGGATGCTTTCTGGGAGAGGAAGATGGTTTATTCTGAATTAACAACACCAATCTCCTCCCTGAATCTTCTGTTTCTATGCCATGAGGTTTTGTGATGTTTACTATTTTGCAAGGTTTGCGTCTCCCTAAATTTGAGACAAAAAACTGCAGACAGCACCATCCAACGTGGGCTTGAATATTTCTGGGGATGGGCAATCCGCCACTTCTCTGGGCAACCTCTTTTGTTCAGTAGGAGATAGTATTGATACTGGAATTTGGGTTTGAATAGGATTGTATTTCATGTCGAGCAAAGTTCTGCTTTGGTGGAATATTTTTATAGCCTGACAAAATTCAAAGCTGTGTGTGGAAGGTGGGCTGGGGAAAACTCAGTTCTTGAACTGAAGAACCAAAGTTCTGAACCAGACCGTGACCTCTTTTGAGTGAGTATTGGCATCATTATTTCTGCTCTCCTAATGAGTCATGCAGGGAGAGCAGGATCTCAGATCCAGTTTGAGATTGTCCAGCTTGAGATAAGGAGCAAAAACAGTACAGGAATTTACAGGAAGGGAGTGGATGATGTTTAAACATTGCTCCATCCTTCCTGGAGTGTGCGAAACGACAGCTGAGATTAAAGCAGGTCATCTCTGGTGAGTGATTTCACAATTCACAGTTCCTGTGACCCTGTAAGATGGGGAAACTCAGCTGCTGGCACGAGGCTGAGGAGAGAGGGTTTCGAAAGGACTTTGTGCAGCACACCCGAGTGAGGACGTTCTTCGAGGGCCTCCTGGCTTGTGCTGTTTATAAAAAGAAAAAGCTTTACTCCAGAAACGTGGGTCAGCCGAAGCGTGGTCTGGAGCTCAGGGGCTGGATCCCTTCCTGCTGTGTGTGGGACAGAGGGGAGCTGCAGTATTTCATCTGTGAGTGGTTGCTGGAGCACTGCTCCTTCCTGTGACTTCTGTGCTGGGGGAGCTGATTCCAGAGGGCTCTGGCCTCCGAGGGGACAGAAGAAATAAAACCACTTCCTGCGGGGAAGGAATTCTTTCTGTGCTGTGACAAGTCAAATAACAACAACAACGTTAATGACAGATCATGTTTGCAGACCTTCCCACCTGTTTTTGTGTTTAAAAAAAATTATGAGCAAGAAGTTTTCTGGTTCCTTGCGCAGGTGGGACTGAGCTGCTTCCAACACCACTGGGATTTTTTTTTCCTCAGATTTGCGACACCCAAAAATGTTTCCCCTTTTGTAGGGGAGCTTTGAATCTTAGAGGGCTTAAGGGGAATTGTGTCAAATGTTCTTGCATTGATTTATAAAAATTGATTCTTTCCTGTGAGGGTGGTGAGGCCCTGGCACAGGTTGCTCAGAAAAGCTGTGGCTGGAAGTGGCCAAGGTCAAGTTGGATGGGCTGGGAGCAACCTGAGACAGCTGGGATGGAATGTGGACACATGGAAGGTGTTCCCATGGCAGGAAATTTGGAATGAGAGGATCTGTGAGGTCCCATCCAACCCAACCCACCCATGACTCTAATCTGTGTTTCTCATTACAGCACCTCAGCAATGACCGGGTGACTCCCGGGGCCCCAGTGCAACCTCTGCCTCCCTTGTGAAGACTCCTTTGCCCTGGAAACGCCTCAGGGATCTCCTTTATCTCACTAAGCACTTTAGCAACCAGGAAATTTCCAGAATCTGTCCCAAGCAGATGTTATTTCTTTTGTTTTAGAACAGCATCACCTTCCAGAAACTTTGTGAACAAATTCAGAAGTTTCTGTGTTCTAGATCTGCAGTCACGGCAAACAATAGCATTAGGGGGAAAAAATGGCAGAAGGGATACATTTTTCATTTTAAATTATACCCAGCTTTCTTAAAGCAAATTAAATTGCACTTAACCAAAGAATACAGATAACAGTATTAAGCACAATAGAACATTTTAATTACTAAGAAAAACAAATGTCCATGTCTGTAGCTGTAATTAAGGGCGAGCTGTATTTGCTGTGCATTAGTGTGACTTGTATGTCTGAGATACAGTAATTGCCCCAATCCATCAGGTGCTTCAGCCTTGACATCCTGGGCATGGAGAGGCTGCATGGGAAGGCAGGAATGGGGTGAGGCTGTTTGGTGGGGTGTCTGACCAGCGATGGGGCAGAGCTGTGGTTGGTTTTTACCACAGCCCAGCCTGGGAATTCCAGCTGTGCTCCAGGCAGCCATTCTGGGAGCTGCAGGCGTTTGCTGTGGGTGATAATCCATCTCTGGAGAGTGGAATCAGGGCTGTGGGGGCTCAGGAGATAAGGTGGGGATGTGAGACAAAGCAGTGCTGGAGCTCTCTGTCCTCCCACTCACAGGAAGGGGTTTGGGAAGGAGAGGATGAAGGAGAGGAAATGGCTTCAAGTTAAACCAGCAAAGGTTTTGGTTGATTACTAGGGAAAACTGCTTCATGGAAAGGGTTGTCCAGCCCTGGCCCAGCTGCCCTGGGCATGGGGTGGAGTCCCCATCCCTGGAGGGGTTTCTAAGCCCTGTGGATGTGTCACTTGGGACATGGGTCAGTGGTGGCCTTGGCAGGGCTGGGGTATGGTTGGACTCGCTCTTAAAGGTCTTTTCTGTCCTTAATGATTTGGTGGTTCTGTGAAACAGGGACATTAGGGTGGAGAAAGTGCAGAGGCAAACCTGCAGGAATGAACAGGAAGAGCCTAAGGAGGAAGAGGACACCCAAAATTCCCAGACTTAGTCTTTGCTCTGTTTTCTCCTCATTCAGGATGTCCAACCACAGTAAATCCTCAGATATGGAAAGGGCTGGGAAGAGAAAAGAAACAATTTGTTCTCCGTGCCCCTTGTGACAGAACATGAGTAATGACAGAAAAAAAAAAAAAAAAATCACAGCAGGGAAGAGTTGGTTAAAAATGAGGGAACGGTTTTTAATATTAAGGTAGTTAATTACTGGAATTAATTTCCTCTGGAGACTGCAAAAAGTTATTCCGTGGAGTTCTCAGGGCAGCAGGTGAGGAAACCTTTCTGAGGAGCACCATGGTGGAGCTTGTTCCATCCTTGGTATCTTTGACCACCTCCTCCAGGTGGACTCCAGGGTGGACAAATCCCACTGTTTGGGGAGGTCTGTGGGAGGCAGAAATCCATCCTGGGATGGCCTGGGATGTCTCTCCTGGTCAGGCAGAGGAACTGCTGAAATGACCTCATAAGTGACCTCTGAAAGGGAAACAGATCCAGGGAGGAAATGATTCCTGGAGGTGTGACCAGCTCCCAGTCTCTCCTAGGATTAAAAATGTGTGTGACGGAGCCACTAGAATCCAGACTGGCTTGGGTTGGGAAGGAGCTCAAAGCTCATCCAGTTCCACCCCTTGCTAGGGGCAGGGACACCTTCACTGTCCCAGGGTCCTCCAAGCCCTGTCCAGCCTGGCCTGGATCAATCATCTTGAATTCCTTTCCAGGCAGAGTTTTCCTCTGGCTGGAGTGGGCAGTGGTGTTGTTTTGTCCACAGTCCCCAATAAAATGTAGGGATCAACCTCTTCTGACACGTAACTTTGCCCTGGTTTAGGGCAGCAAGAGAGAGGAGACAATTCTTACACTGCAGATCTGCTCCTCCTGCCGTGGCCTTTCAGTTACAGAGAAGTGAGAGAGCTTTGGCAGGAAAACTGCTGGTTAATGGTTAATTCCTGGGTTTGAATGCACATTCCAGAGATGCCACAGCTGATGTCTTTAAGCAATAAAATCCAAATGGCGATTGCAGCAGTCCTGGTGTTGGAGTCACACTGCACAAGGTGAGGAATGAGTGGCTCTAGTGGCTGGGGAGCTCTAAATCCACTGCCTGCTCTAAGGAGATGGACTTTGAGTTAAAAAAAATCAGAAATAAAAGCACGAAAAACAGGTAGAACTGTCAGCTTACTGAATGTCACTGGCAGAAATATGATGTACTTGGCAGCCAGTGAGAAAACACTATTTATGCAGAAGTGCCAGTAAGATTTGTATTGCAGGAACAATAAATTATAGTTATGCTGTAACCAACTGATACATTTGATCACCTAATGATGCACTGCCTACCTTAGCAATGCTGTATGTGAAGTTGTGCATTGGGTTTGAGGTTCTTTCACATGTGGAGTTCCTAAATTTTAAATAACCTTAGGATTTCAGAACTGTGTTAAGATGTGCTCTGTGCAACCCCTCAAACAGCTACAAAAAGTATTTTTGCTTTTCCTTTTGGCCATTAAAAATGACAATTCTAGGGTCTGTGATAGCCTGAAAGAAAGAGAATTCAAGAAGGTTTCCTACCCATCAAATGCAAGTTTTAGCAGCAAAAATAATCCTAATTTATGTAGAAGAGACGTAAAGGGACTAAGGAAAAGTCTTGCATGCAAGAGTGATCAAATAGTTCATAAAATCATTTTTTATTAATTTAAAAATTCACAAAATTTTATGAATGAATTACAGAGTGGTTTGTGAGAGAAGGGACCTTAAAGATCATCCAGAGGAGGGGGTTCACCTCCCCATGGGATTTGCTCCCTAAACCTCCCTTCAGGACTGGAGAAGGTCTCCTGGTTTTCCAGCTGGGTTAGGCATCATTCTCTGGTTTACATACCCCAATTTACTTTTATTTTCACTGACTCTCTGCTTTCATTTTAAAACTTCTTGATTTTCCTGAGCTCAAAGAGAGCTGGCAGCTGTCTTGGGACATCACCCTGAG
The DNA here is from genome assembly GCA_013396955.1 of Regulus satrapa. Lineage (NCBI taxonomy): Eukaryota > Metazoa > Chordata > Aves > Passeriformes > Regulidae > Regulus > Regulus satrapa. Next base: position 391,860 of record VWZN01000235.1, read on the forward strand.
CCATGGAAATCTGGATGATTCATTTTTCTCCAAAGAGAGAGCTCAAAGCCTGAAACCCTTTTCAGACTCCGTGAAAGACGTGGATTAGGAGGATCTTGGTTTCCATCTCCCAGAGAGCTGCCAAATCCCCTTCTCTGCTGCTGTGGTTCTTACGCCACTCTTCAGCACGGTGCATTAAAGAACATGACTGATGTTTGTCATGTGTGACTTGTCCTTTTGGGCCTCTCTGGAGGTACAAACATCTGTTTTGACTGGCTCTCTTAGGGCTTTTTAATCCAAATAGATTTCACTGTGGCCGTTCGGGGTAGCACAGTGTGGGCCAGAGATGTGGGATTTGGCCTGGAGTGAGTGGTGCTTTCCAGAGAGCTTATTTGGGTTAATTCCTAAAAAAACCCTTATTTTAGAGAAGGAATCTGGCTTTGCTGTGGAAGGAGCTCATGGCTGTAGTGGCCATGAGTGGTGGGGCCAAGAGGAAGGAGGTGCTGAGAACCCTCTAGGCTGCATTTGGTAGATTTTTATTCCGGACTCTCTCTGGTGCTGTGGGAAAGCTCCCAGTGCCAGGGCACCAAGGATTTTCCTGGGATATGTCTTTCAGTTCTTCCTCATAACATTCCGGAGTGGTTTGGGTTGTCCCATGGGCAGGGACACCTCCCAACATCCCAGGTTGCTCCAAGCCCCAAAGTCCAGCCTGGCCTTGGATGCTTCCGGGGATCCAGGGGCTCCTTTAGGCTCTCCAGGGCCTGCCCACCCTCCCAGGGAACAATTCCTTCCCAATATCTCAATATCCATTCCTGCCCCCTGGCAGTGGGAGCCATTCCCTGAGTCACTCCATGCTTTGTCCCCAGTCCCTCTCCAGCTCTCCTGGAGCCCCTTTGGGCCCTGCCAGGGGCTCTGAGCTCTCCCTGGATCCTTCTCCTCTCCAGGTGGGCATTCCCATCTCTCCCAGCATTTTCTCACAGAACAAGAAGCAGAAATCCATTCTCACAGAGGGAAACAAAGCTCGGGAATCAGGAAAGACTCCTCAAAGCCCCTCTCCTGGTAACTAATACCAAAGTGTGTCTGTCTCTCCAAAAATGCTGTTGATCAGAGAAAGGAAACCTGTGAAAAATTAAATCTGCTCATCAGATGTGTAATCCCTGTACAAAAAGGTGTCACTAACACAGAGAATATTTTCCCAGGATTTTTTTTTTTTTTTTTTTTTTTTTTTCTTTTTTCCTTTGGCACTTCTACCCTTGCTAGTTTATTACCCTGCTAATAAGAGCAGCACTACCAGCAGCACTAGAAGCACACCCAGCACCAGGCAGGCTTTCTGTATCCCCTCTCTCGTTCCCTGGTTAATTTACAGCCCCTGACCTCTCTCTGCGGCTCTCACGAACCGTGGGATGGCTTAATGTGCCTCCTGTGCAAATCATTTCTGTGAGTTCAGCATGTCTCTAATAATCAGGCCCTATAATTTGGTTTGCTGCATTCATTGATTGCCCCAAATATGATTTTGCAAGGCGAAGCTCCCCGAGTCATAACTACAAAAATGACAGGCAGTACTTTTTGTAATCTCCATATTTGACGCATGAAAGAAGGCTAAATTCCTGTTTGAATAAACAACATAATAAGGTTATTGAGAATAAGACCATTACTATATAAAATTATGTCTAAGTGGCAGATATAATTAACATTGGATTGTAATTACACTAATTACAAGTCACATTAAGATACTCCAGTAATGACAAAGTGAGCACCCTATAATTGAATGGAATAAGCAGGGAAACATGCTGCTCACACTAATTACCTAAATGAGCTAATATGTCTTCGGAGTGACAGTCATGCTCAGTGTTATTACACAGGCAAGACAATTTTGTAAGTTTAAAAAAAAAAAAAAATCTAATTTCCTTCCTTCCTTCTCTTCAGGACCCATTTCAAATCATCAGCAGCTTCAGAATTTCTCTCTTGAGCCAAAAATAGAGAGATCCCACAGTTCAGGCCTTTGCTAATTTTCTTCAACAAAGGACAATTTTCAGGGTTATGCTGCAATTTTTGACGTGTTCCTGCTGCTTCCAGAGTAAAATTGGGCTTGTTCTGGGTTTCTTGGTGGGCTCCTTTAGCAAAGTCGATTCACTGTGACTTTTTTTTTTCTTCCACTTGTCTAAATTTGAAGCAAACAAAATAATGTAACTTAAGCTCAGCGTGCTCTACAACATAAAATGGACTTATTTTGTTGGCTCCAGAGTAACAAATATGGCTTAGAACAGTCTGGCTCCGGTTGTGCCCTTGAGAGTGGTAAAATTTGAATTATTCAAGGCAATTAGTGGAAGCATTGCAGTGGAACTCAGATTTCAGCTCAAGCTTCTAAGAATAAAAACTAATATAAGAATAGGAATTCTCCATATTGTGGAAAAAAATGCACATTACTTTTGCTTTAAACACCTCCAGCTGTCTGGGGCTAGGAGCTGGGAGGAAAAACAACCTAACAGGCAATTTAACAATCAAAAATAGTTTGCTAAGAATTAACAAACACGAGCCAATGCACTTCATCAGCTTGTCTGGGCTTCAAACTTCTTGGAATCATGGATTATAATTCTTTTTTGCTTTATGGGTGGTTTGATTCTCAAGGACCCAGATCACCAACAACTCCCATTCTTTTGGTGATAGCCAAAAAATCCCAAGCATATGGTTCCTGAGCCATATTTCTGCCTGTTGTTGTTTATTTTTACCCTGGGGCGTGGGAGGTTCACTGGCAGAGCCCTCGGGTGCCAGCACTTTGATGAACTCTTTTCCTGTCACCAGGAACGCCGTGGCTTTTTGGGAAGCATCTGACAGAGGATGAGGAGGCAGCTGAGTGGGAGGGTGTCCTCAAATGTAAAGAGACGTCAAAGCTGCTGATGGAAAATGCGATGTAGGGGTGTCTGGAAGGCACATCCTCCCCTCCTGGGAGCAGAGAGAGGGGGAAAAGAGATGGAGCCTTGGAAGCTTAGGTCAGGGGAAAAAAAAAAAAAAAAAAGACCTGGCAAGGAAATTGGGTGATTTTGAAAAAGGATGGATTCATTTCACTTGAAGAGGTAAAGGAGATCTTCTGTGGGCCTGTCCTTGGAAGGAGCTTTGGAAGAGCTGAAGGAATTCCAAGGAAGGGAATCTGGAAGGGAAAGGGGTGTCAGAGGTAGATGGAAAAGCAGCACCAGAGAACTGTGTAAAAAAGGCGGGAGAAGGAGATAAAATAAGAAAAAAAAAAGGAAAACAGGGAGGGGGGGAAATTATGGAACAAGAGAAAAGGCAATGGGGGAGCATCAGACATTTTCAAGATGACAGAGGACAACTACAGGTTTGTACTATTGAGGGAAAGCGGAGGAGAGCAAAAGTTAAAGGAACGTACAAGGAAGAAGGAAAAGAGCGATCATGAGGAGGATTAGAAGTGGGGCTCAAACAGGACACAGCCCCTGAAGGAATGGGAGTGTGTGAGGAGAAAAAGTAAAAACCTCTCTTAGTCTTGGCTTTAGAGAGAACTGCACAGAATTAGTTCAGCTCCAGACAACTGTTCTAGAGAGTGAAAGTTTGATTTGGCTCACAGAGAGTCACCAGTTCCAACCATCCTTTGCTATCCTTGAAGGTTTTAAAAGGAAAGAAATGATAAAATCCTAGGTCTGCCCAAAATCTTTCATCTGGGCTCCACCTGGGTCCTTTTTCCTCCTCACACAGATCCATGGAGGGAATTGTAAAAACAATTCCTTCCTTGGGAGAGATGGAAATGTCAAATTTGACATGACATTAGCAATCCCTTTATCTATGATAGCACAGAAAAGAAGAAATAAATTGATATCTGAATTTATCCCAGGAGCTGGATTGGTTCATTAATCTGTATCCTGATGTAGGTATGTGTTTTATAACTGTCTAGAAAAGTGTCATTGCTCATATCAACAAATAAATGAAAAATGGCTGCTAAAATGTAAATTAAAAAAAAAAAAAAAAAAAAAAAAGACCTCCAGTAACCAAAGTATTTTTTTGATTGAAAGCATTTATCCAGAAAAAGTTACCTGAGAATTTGAATTCCAGAGAAAATTGTGATTTAAATTCAGAAGACCATCAAATGAATAATTTTAACAGATTCTCAGCTCTTCTTAAACAGATGACTGTGTGTTTGCAACTGAATGTTTGATAAATGAAAAGAGACGAAATGTTCTACTTTTCAGCACATTTTTACCCACAGCTGGTGCACAGACTGAGACTCAGTGTATGTTGCTTTAGCCATGATTTTTCAACTTGAGGTTTGCTATATTTAGCTCCACATAAATTTAGAACTGATGGAAGTAAATTTTGTTAACTTTGGGAAATGGTGCTGAGCTGGACTTTGGTCCAGCTGAAAAATATCAGGGTTGCTCCTTAATTTCATGATGCTGGGAATTACCAGCTCCAGGGATCCCATCTGAACTCTGTGAGAGATTTCCATGTATTTGCACCAGAAATGTGGCTGTTGATTAGGATCACGCATATTTGAGGAATATTGTACACACCTGGGAAAAATAAGGATACCTGGGGGGGTTTGCTGAAACATTTTTAATAACAGATAAGGTGTGAGAAAGTGTTTAAATTGGCAGAAATCTTGGGTGTATATTTTTCCAAAGGTCTGCTTGCCTGAGTGGTGTGATAATTATTAAAAAGCCATTCCATATCCCCACTCCTGATCAGGAGGTGGGATCGTGCTCACACACCTGCTGAAACATTCCACGAGGAATTCCCAGCACGCTTCATTCCACGTGGATGCTTTATACCTTCCCTGGGGAACATATCCTTTACAGCAATAATTTGTCAGCACATGCTGCTGATAAGCTTAGGGCTGGGCAGAAGTTTTCCCCCCAGAAAATGGGACAAAATTTAAGTGTTCCAAAAATGAGTAGAGACTCAAAAAACGAGCAGAATTTTGTGCTGTGGTTTGGTTGACAAGGTTGAAGGTTGGACATGATTTTGGAGACCTTTCCCAAACTTAGTGGTTGTTAGATTTCCAGGTACTGCTTGTGTTCTACCACTGATATTGATATTGGTAATTTCCCTCAGTTTGCTAAATGCTGTGCAGGTTCTAGTTTAGGAAAATGTTAAAGCTGTTGAATAAAAATGCAGTTTGAGTGATTATAAAATAACCAGCTCAAGGCTCTCACTATGCTAATTGAAACACCAAAGTCAATTTAGTTGTTACTTAGAATAGCAATTCATCCAGATCAGCAAAAACACGGTTCTCAGCCACTCCAGATAAATAACAATCAGGAAAAAAGGAGTGATTTATTCCAATTGGATTTTATTAGCACAAGGCTGCTGCAGTGAGAAGAAGTTGCTGGGTAGCACAGCTAAGGCTGGAACATCTCCCTGGGTTGTATCAGCATATGCTGCAGGTTCCTGCCTTTCTTCTCCCAGGGAACAAGGGACAGGAGAGCAAACAGCCTCAAGTGACACCTCAAGGGGAGGTTGATGTTGGATATTAGGGACAATTTCTCCACAGAAAGTGTGGATGAACACTGGCACAGGGTTCATTTGGCCTGGTGGAATCAGCTGATGCTTGCAATTAATGATCTTGAAGGTCTTTCCCAACATTAATAATTCCATAATTCTATGATTCTGGGACACTCCTCAGGGATCTCAGCCTGGGGAAACTCTTGCTGTGCTGAAGGCCTGAATTAACATGGCAAAGATCCACATACAAATTTATTTGGCAATACCAGTAATAATCCTCTGGGTTTATCCTGAAATGAAATCCCTCCAGCGAGTCACTTCTCTCACACAACGCAAATATTTACCATTTGTAAGGAACATGATATCCACGGGAGGATCAGACTTCCCTGGTCAGCGTGGAAAAGGAGAGACGTGAGAGTGAGGGACTGGGGGATGGTGTTTGCTCAGGAGGACAGAGAGACTTTGGCCATACAAAACAAAACCCAAGCCCTTGAGAAGCCCAGCTTTCGTTCAGACTTCTCTTAAAGAAGGTCGTGGCTCCCTAAAGCTCTGTGGGATGATAGAAATGTGCAGGAGTGGAAGGGGCCTGGAATTCCACGTCCCTTGGCCAAAGGGGAATTCAATACCACCTTGCTGTTGGATGTGTGGTCCTGGGAGAATTGCGCATCCCCTGCCCCTGGAATTCCAGCAGGATTGTCCATCAGCACTCCCCAGCACCAGCCTGGGATTCATGGAAAAAGAGGAGAGAGAAAGGTGAATTTGGTTAGAGCCCCCTGAGGAGCGACAGCCATTGTTGTGTCTCCATCCTTTCTGAGCCACAGTGGCTCGGGATTTATTCCGAATAAACCTCACTCAGGTTTTAGGGCAGGCAGAGAGGAGCCATCCGGTGATTTTACATCTCATGGGCTACAAAAGGGACTCAACTGACAACTTTTATTGCTCTGTTGTCTCAAAATCTGAAAGCATTAAAAGTTTTTCATTAGAGGGAAATACTGGTCAGGAAAGAGCCTAGACGAGGAATCCATATGAAGAGCAATTACTGCCCAGTTCGGTGATGGATTGAGTACCAGCCCAATTTAGTAATTTTACCTTTTATAGAAATAAATGGCTGTGTGATTAAAGCATCAAGTGTTGTGTCTCAGGCTTACAGGAAACAGGGACTGAATTAATTCACTTAATACTCACCCAGCTTACCCAGGTCTCCCATGAAGAGTTGGAAGCTTTTGTTCCAGGCTTGGACTTGCATTTTGGTAAGCTTGGATTTAAAAAAAAAAAAANACCAGGAATAGAATTATTCCCAATGTCACTTGTCTTTTAAAACTATGTAATGTAGAAATTCTACAATATTCTAAAAGCTGCTAAAGTGATTTCCCTCTTTCAGCATATGTGCCTGTAATGAATCAGTAGAGGTACTAAAAGCAATTTGGAATGCAAATACGAGCCCTGCCAAATTAAGGGATTAGGGAAAGTCTCTATTAGGAGTTAAAAGCATCCAGCCTGTTGCCAAAACCAGCTCTACTTTTAATAAAAACAATTCATTTGCGGAAAACAAGAGGAAATTGGACAGTCTTTTAAACAATTTTAAAAATTACCATCTTGCTTATTAGAAGCAGTTATTGAAAGTTTAGAAATTGCAAAGTGAAAGTAAGTGAGCTGAGATGATGGTTGCAGTAGATGAGCATCTGAAAAAAAGGGGGTTTTGTGCTCTTTTTGCACTTATTGCCTGGTAAATGAATGTAACATTTCAGACCTGGAGGAAAGGTCTGNATCCATATGAAGAGCAATTACTGCCCAGTTCGGTGATGGATTGAGTACCAGCCCAATTTAGTAATTTTACCTTTTATAGAAATAAATGGCTGTGTGATTAAAGCATCAAGTGTTGTGTCTCAGGCTTACAGGAAACAGGGACTGAATTAATTCACTTAATACTCACCCAGCTTACCCAGGTCTCCCATGAAGAGTTGGAAGCTTTTGTTCCAGGCTTGGACTTGCATTTTGGTAAGCTTGGATTTTTAAAAAAAAAAAAATAAAAACCCCCAAAAAACCCCAAACCCCAAAAATACCCAAACCAGGCAAGAATCCTAATTCTCAGATTCCTTCTCAATCTGGAAATAAAAATAATCCCTTTACCTCATCCCCACTGTATACAATACTTGCTCTGACCAATACCACTTGTTTATTCCTGTAATTAAAAATAAATAAAAANTTACCATCTTGCTTATTAGAAGCAGTTATTGAAAGTTTAGAAATTGCAAAGTGAAAGTAAGTGAGCTGAGATGATGGTTGCAGTAGATGAGCATCTGAAAAAAAGGGGGTTTTGTGCTCTTTTTGCACTTATTGCCTGGTAAATGAATGTAACATTTCAGACCTGGAGGAAAGGTCTGATGCCCTGATATTCAGGGTTTCTCTGGTGAAAATTACATATTTCAAGCCTTCAATCCATCTCCTTCATCTTTAAATCTTTTCTCTTGGCAAAAAGGTGGATTTAAGGCTTAAAACGAGGCAAATCCCAGAGAAAGATCCCTGAGGAAGGAAGGCTGCGAAGGTCTCTGTTGAGAGTGTCATCTCCAAACAGCCCATTATTTGTTTTGTTTATTTATATTAAAAAAAAAAAANTATACAAGTAAGTATAAATAAAATATAAATAAATAACACAGTAAAACAAATACTAATTAAAAAAAAATAAAATTCAAATGTCCTCCCTCTCTTGCCCCAGAGCTGGAGGACTCCAAGACTGCTCCATATTGTTGAGCCTGACAAGACAGAGATTTTATTGCTTCATCTTCCTAAAGCAGGCTCTGATTCAGGACTTCTTTCCTGGAAAATAACTTGAGGAATAAGTATTTAAGACACATCTTGTTTTGTAGTGACCCAAGACCCAGGGGCGTCTCAAAACTTGACTCAATTTCATATTTACCATTCATATTCTGCCTAAATTCCACAGAAGCCTGAAATTTTAGCAGGACATTCATGCTGCTTCTTGTTTTTCTTGTTACTTCCATTTTCCTCCTGGATTAAGAATGGAATTTAATCAACTTAAAGCTTTGGCCGGTCTGCCTCTGCCTGCTGGTCTGTGTTGCACTCTGGTGTCACACAGAGGCTTTAAAGCCATAATTGAGCCATTTCAGTTATTTTAAACTTTTATTTAAAGGCACAGAATGGTGATGTGATGCAGCAGAGTTTTGCTCTCAGCTATGGAGTTGCTGAACAAAGTCCTGCCTTCTCTATTCCTGTTTTGGTAGATTTATGACTGAGAGGTACAATTTTCCATGTTGACCATGAAGGAAATGTGTGGCTGGTGCCTTCCAGACCATGGTTAGGGGCTGCTGGTTCTATAGAAAATTCAGTATTCAGCTGTTTCTGGCTAATTTCTTCTCAAATTCCTAAAATTCTTCCTTGCTGACAGTTTAAAAACTTGTTTCCTGTAATTTATGTCATAACTGAGGCTCGTGTCAGAAGAAGTGTGCTTGGATTCCGAGCTAAATCCAGGAGCTGGATTTGTGTTACTAAACCAGGAATAACATTTACATGGAAGGAGGCTCGAGCTGACCTGTTGTGGTTCTATTTGAGACCCTCAAAAAGCTGCAGGGGTAAATTAAAAAAAATTAAAGATCTGTTTGGGGTAGAGGCTGTTGAAAATGGCTCTATCAAAGGCACTCAGCATTAGTTTAATGAAACAAGACGATAAATTATGTCTGTGGGAAGTGGAAACTCAGGAGTTCTGCTGCAGAAAATGGGACTGACAGCATCTTCCTCACTGCCAGGTGATAAAGTTTCTTAATTACAGCCCCAGCTGGAATGAGAAGTCTTTGGGAATTGGACTGGGTTCATACAAGCACTTATATTATCAGGAAATAGAAACAGTTTATTTATTCATAGGGCAGCTACCAAATTCTTGCTACAGGTTCTTGATGGACACTTGTGCTGCTTCAATCCACTCAATTCCAAATTGTTCTTTTGTGCAAGAACTTGATGGCAAAAGCGCTGTAATTTAATTTAGCACAATGTCTTTAAAACAATGATGTTTGTTTTTTAAATGAATATTTTATATGTTGTGTTTAATTAAAATAAAAGTCTGCTACTGATCTAGGAGACGCAAAACAGACTCGAGTTCGTATTTATGAAGTGTAACAATATTGGCAAGAAACAACTTATCTTGTTTATGAGACATTCCTCCCATTACTGCTCCAGATTGCAGACGTTTTATTGCTGAGCTTTCCATGGTTTACAATTCAACAAATGGAGCGAAACTGTCAGCATGGAAATCAGGCTGTAAATGTAGGTTTGGAGGAGCTGGGTTTCTGAGGGGAGTATTTACAGATCAGAAGTGTTCCCGGAGCTTCCTGGGGTTTGGATCCCTGTGAAGAGACAGCAGCCCTGGGCAGCAGTCTGGGAGTCATGGAATGGTTGGGGTTGGAAAAACCCTCTCAGACCATCAGGTCCAACCATCCCACCACTGCCCCATGTGCCCAGGTGTCACATCCACAGGGCTTTCAAACCCCTCCAGGGCTGGGGACTCCACCCCGAGCTGTGCCAGGACTGTGTGACCCTTTTCCATGCAGGAATATTCCCAATATCCACCCTGAGCTGCCCTGGGCCTGAGGCCATTCCCTCTGCTCCTGTCCCTGGCCCCTGGGATAAGATCCCAAATCCCCCCCGGCTGCCCCCTCCTGCCAGGGAACTGCAGAGAGGGAAAAGATCCCTGGGGATCCTCCTTTGCTCCCGGCTGAGCCCCTTCCCAGCTCCCTCAGCTGCTCCTCATCACTCCTGAGCTCTTCCAAACACGACAGGGAAAGAGGTGAATTTTTTGCTTTTATTTCCAGTATGACACATCTGAACCTTTTTTTGGACACTGCCAGGGATCCAGGGGCAGCCACAGCTTCTCTGGGCACCCTGTGCCAGGGCCTGCCCACCTTCAGAGGGAAGAATTCCTTCCCGATATCCACCTAACCCTGTCCTCTGTCATTGTGAATTCATTCCCCCTTGTCCTGTCACGCCATTTCTTTGCAAGAAGCCCCTCTCTGGCTCTTTTGTTGTCCCCCTTCAGGTACTGAAATACTTTTCTCCAATTAATGAAAGCACATCTAGATCAAAGTCCAACCCAAAACTTTTATGTTTTCCACGTGTAGCCACAAAGTTGCACATCTTGGATCCTCATTAGCGTGGAGGATCTGTACCTCAGTAATATTAATAATAATAGCACTGCGAGCTGAATGCTCTGCTGGGGGAAGATGTAATTAATTAAAGCAAGGCCCTTGTGGTGCCAGCAGATCTTTCCCATTTTTCAGGTGAGAAAAGGTGAGGGGAGCAGTGGTGTGGGTGTGCCATGCTCATACCACAGGCACTGGAAAAACAGTGATGGGAGTTCATGGCGTTGTCCTTCCAGACTGGGAACACAGCACAGATTAATTCAAACTCTTGGTGATGTCACCACTCAGTTCACTCCTCCTCAGGGGTCGATTTTCATGAGAAAATTGTTGTGTTCCTTCATATCCACATTTATTCAATGGGCACACAAAAAATAGGAACACAATCACAAAAATTCAGCTCCAAAGAGGCACAAACCCCTGAGCAGCTCTGATGCAGGACTTGTTTTTGAGACCTCCTGTCTCTCTTCCCTTCTCCATTTCATCCTGAGCGTGTTCCCCGCTGCCAGATTTCTTCTGAGGTTTTACAGACGACTCCAAATCCAGAGATTCATTATCCTCTTACTCATTTTTTCACACAACAATATTTTGACCAGTTTAATCATCTGCATGGAGAGTGTGGAAGTCTTGGCAGCTACTTGGCATACTAAGATAGATTCCCAAAAAGACCAGATACGCTTCAGAAATGTTGGAGAAGGAAGAGAGGAGATGTAATTTGCTTATTAATCATGCAGGAGAACAGACAGAGGAATGTCTCTGCTCCTCACATACTTCTCTCCCTCTCCTCAAATTCTTTCTTGCCTGAATATCCAAATCACTTTTTTAGGGTATAAATCCCTGCATTGTTGCTCCATGTGCAGTTGGCTCCATGTGGTCTTTTGAAAAGCTAAATGAGTTCCTTAAATGTCGTGCTTAGTTATTCTATGGATTTTTTGTGGCTTCTAATAAAGTTATGTCAGGGCTGTTTCTAAATTTATGCCATTTTAAGTCTGAATAGTGTAAGTTTTAAGTGCATAACTGATCAACAACTCTTTGGCAAGATTCTTTGTTTCTTCCCTTTTTCCTTGATAAGATAGTGAAGTGTGCCCTCAGGCACATTCTGTGACCTTTATCTCCATTGGCCATTGGTCACTGATGCTCTTTTACCACTTCTTACTTTAAATTCCCAGTGTTTTTACTGAGATAAACAGGGCTGCTTTAGACAGTTGGATTCTTCTGGGTGGTAAATCCATGAGAAATCCAGGCGGTATTAGACAAAGTCAAATGCCTTTTCCGTGTGAAATGGGAGGCGGTGTGAAATAACACAGCATGCACAAAGCTACTATTATGTGTTCTCTGATGTCTACACAGACAGACAAGTATCAGTGCAGAAAGTGATTATTCCAACATATTTCGAATCCATATGTTTATTCCTCCTTCCTCACAAGATGGCAGCTTGCATGGAATGAAAAAAAAAAAAAGTGCAATAGGCTCAGATCCGTCGCAGTGTAAAAGCAGGAAGGTTCTGGAACAGGAGTGATTGTAATATTGGTCTGGATGGGGCTGAATCTGCTCCTCTGGCTTTAGAAATCTTCTGGTTTGGGTTTTACAGATTTCCAAGTGCCTGGAGCAGACTCTGGCATAGGGACTGACCAGTGGGTCATGGCATCCAGCTGGAAAATAGGGAGGAATAAAGGAGATGAGGCATTTGCACTGGCTGACAGCCGCTTTGTTATTCCTGCCTTTCCAAGGAGTTCCTTATTGAATCAGATAGAAAAGAACAAGGCTCTGTGCTGGGATCTGCAGCCTGTCCTAGGCTGGGCTTTCTGGTGTCAGTCAGTGCAGGTGGAAAGAGAGAATTCTGCAGGGCTTGGACATGCAAGGAGCAAAGTCAGTTTGGTAGGGGCAGAAGAAAGTCAGCAAATCACGGAATGGTTTGGGTTGAAGGGACATTAAAGATCACCTAATTCCACTCCTGCCATGGGCAGGGCCACCTCCCACTGTCCCAGGGTGCTCCAAGTCCCATCCGGCCTGGCCTGGGACTCTTCCAGGGTTATCTGAGTTCCAGTTCTAACACATGGCGCACTGAAATCTCAGTCATGACACTCAAATAAATGCTGTGCTCTGCCTGAAAGGTTTGTGGGGCCACAGAGGGGATAAGCAGTTTTCCTTTGCTCTCATTCCTTTGGGCATGCTGCTTGTTTGCTCTTCCAGTGGGAAATTTCCCCCCAAACTATCTCTTCTGGATTTGAAAAACTTTAGCAGTAGGAGTGGAGAATCCCAAAGCTTGTTTTCACTGCAAGATTTTACAAAAGAAACAATTTGATCCCTGTTAATTTGTCAGAAGTTCCTCTTTGATTATTTCTGAGTATTCCACTTGGAATCCATCACCCAATTGCAATCCTGGAGCCTCTCCCAGAAGCCACTGAGAAAAATATTACTCTAAATTCTGATAATTAGTTATAACTTTCTCTCTTTTTCTGTTTTCCTTTTTTTTTTTTTTTTTCCCTAGCTCAAGTTTGTCATTTATATTCCATTCCTCTCCTTCCTTTTGCTTTCTGGGTTTGTTATTTGTTTCCCCTTTTCTCCAATAAGATTCAACTTCTTTCCCTGCTTTCAGAATGCTTCTGGAATTTTTCGTGATCCCCTGCAGATCATGCCACAGAAAACAATGATAATTATGTTAATCATTATCTAAGCTTTGTAAGCTCACATTTTGTGCTCTCACCTGCAGCTCCTTTGGAGCTGTTATTTATTCCCAGATCCAGGAACACCACAGGGTGTCCAGGCTCATTTTGGATCTTTAGACCATTAAGTTTGCCAGTGGAAGCTTTTAGCTCTAATCTCAGCTTTGGATGGCTCAGAATGAAAAGGGAGGATGGGGAGCTTTTCTTCCCTTCCCTCACTTCCACCACTTCTTGTGCCTTCACTAAATTTTCTCTCAGACTTTATCCCAGAGCTTTTATCCCTTTCTGCTCCCTCTCCTTCTTCACCTCTCCCCCCTGCTGATCCCACTGCTCCAGAGGATGGATTCTCCAGCCCCAAACCCCATTTCCACTGTCTGTCCTTTGCTGTACCTCCTGTCAGGCTGGGTTTCTGTGACATTAAAGGCATTGCAGGGACCTATTTTAATTCCCAGTCCCGCGATCCATCTGAAGACGCCTCGCTTTTACGTTGGCTGCTCCAAGTGCAGGAGCAGAAAATGCTTTTACGTAGGAAAAGATTGAGAAGAAAGGTCTCAAAAGCTGGGAAAGCTGTTCTGCTTTCCTGGCACAGGGAGTCACTTCCACTGAGCTCAGCTCAGACTTCTGCCAGCCTGTTAAGCTCAGCGCTGCTGAGCTCAGTTCTGTTACGTGTGTAATTATTTACTAAAAGCATTCTTTGTCTTGCTAAGTCACAGATGCCAAGTTCCAGTTCCATTTGCAGTCATGATCCTGTATTTGTGGATATTCCAGTGTATCTAGAGAGCAGATAAATCCTTCAGATAATTTTATTTTTGATTGATTTTCATGTTTGAGTAACATAAGTGACGATCTATCCAAATATGTGACCACAAAATTGTTTGAAAGTTGCGAATCCAACTGTTGCAAACACAAAATATCTGTTCAGGAAACCCCCCCACCCCCCTTAAAATGTAATTTTAAACGTTCAGAAAAAGTTAAATTTGTCTCTGATGGGCTGTCCAAAATGATCCATGCTCAGGGTAATATTTACATCTTTATCTGGGTAGGAATGGGTGGCCCTGCTGCCCTTGGCAGGGCTTGGAAAGAGATGAGCTTTAAGGTCCTTTCAACCCAAACCATTTGGGGATTCTGTGGTCCCAAATGAAAATAATAATAATAATAATAATAATAATAATAATAATAATAATAATAATAATAACCAACCACTTTCTTCTGTTAGCAACACTTGCATGTGCTGAAGGTGCTGTAACAGGCTGTCATGCTTTCTAATGACTGCAATTCATCACGGTAAGCCATCAGTTTGGAAATAAAATATTGCCCTGTGGCATGGAGATTGATGGCCATGGCCTGTTTATTGATTGCACAAGAAAAATGGAAAAAAAATGCAAGAAAAAAATTAATTTTTTGAAAGCTGGTAGCACCAGGATAACTGATCCGAAATCTACCATTTTCCCTTTTTTTTTGCAGTTCTCTATAATGTGCCTGCAACATGGAAAGAGACAGAAAATATGGTGTTATTGTGCAAAAGCCAACTTCATATTATTTTCTTTCCATATGTTTTTCAGTGCATTAAATATTTAAAACAGTGTCATCACTCATCAGAAAGGAATATACCTGTCACTCACCCCTATAAGTTAGATTTTTAAGAGCCCTGGTTTCTGTAGTAAAACCTTTCCAAAACAGGAGCAGAGCTGATTGAACAAAGCACAGAGTAGGGCAGAGTCCTTCTTTAACCTCAATTGTTTGGATGACATCTGATTTTCTCATTTCTACTTATTTAGTTTGGATGGAGGGAAGCAGGTTCCTGATTCTTGAAGTTCAAGAATCTGATGTCAGACGATGTCTCCGGGGATGGGAGAACTTAACAAACCTAGGACTGGAGATAGGTCAGTGAATCCCAGAATCCCAGGATCACTAATGTTGGAAAAGACCTCCAGGGTCATCAAGTCCAAGCTGTGCCCAATCCCCAATTTGTCACCAGCCCTGAGCACTGAGTGCCAACTCCAGATTTTCCTTGGACACCTCCAGAGATGAGGACTCCACCACCTCCCAACACCTGACAGCCCTTTCCATGAAAAAATTCCTCCTGATGTCCAATCTGAACCTCACCTGGCAAAGCTTGAGGCCATTTCATGTAGGACAGGTCAGTAAAATCTCAATTCAAGGAAAAAAACTGGCTTGAAGGTGATGGCAAGATTGGAGTGGATGTTACAAAAGGGACTCGGGGATCTATGGATGAAATTGTTCTCTCCTCTTCCCTATTTGGGAATGGCAACTGAGAAGGTTTTCCATAAATCTGAGTCACAATTATTGTGGATCAAGTTGTGTGCATTCTGTACATTTCAGTGACTTCCAAATTCAGCAGTTGGGTTGGATTCCGAGAGGGGTAGCCATGGTTACATCCACCCCAAAGTCATCTCCACTCCGGAAAAAAATATATGACCTTAATGTCTTTTTGTGAAAGTAGGAAAGCACAGAGACATTTCCAAGTATCTGTATTTGTTAAATTCCAAATTGCCTTTCTAAAAATACGATTGTGAACTCCTTGGGAATTAGAAGGAAGACGTCTATTTCAGAAGGCACATTTTAAAGCAATTTTAGACTGAAGTGAGGCCTGAAATTCCGACCTTTTGTTCTTGTCATGGAGGCATAGGGAATGAAAATCCAGTGGTCATTGTTAGCTTAGAGTGGTCAAAATAAAGAATATTTTCAGATCTTCTTCCACTCGAGCTGTTACTGATCTTAAAGGAACTCAGCATCTTTCTTCAGCTGCGAAGTCAAGGACCAAACTGTTCCATGAATTCAGTTGTATTTTGGGGAGCCAGTTAGCAGAGAATTTGTTCCAGGCTCAGATCTGGCAGACTCAGATGTGGTTTAGAGGTTTTTAATCTTTTAATTCGTACTTGCCCCCAAATCTGGAAATTATGAAACTGTTTAAGAATTAGAAACCAAATCAATGTCAGTGGTTTTCTGGAGAAGAGGAGTCTCAGGGGGAACCTCAGAGATCTCTACAAGCCTGACAGGAAGGTGGAGTGGGGTGGGGGTCAGGCTCTCCTGTTGTGTCCCAAGTGAAAGCACAAGAGGAAATGACTTTAAGTTTCACCAGGGGAGGTTCAGATGAGATCTCAGGAAAAACAAATATTCCCTGCAGGTGTGGTCAGACACTGGAATAATTTGCCCAGGGAGGTGGTGGAGTCAGCACCTCTGGAAGTGTTCAGGAGGCGCCTGGATGTGGCCCTCGGGGACATGGAGCACCCCACCCACCCCATATTTATATAGGTATTGCTCTGCTGAGTTCCAAAAATACTTGAGTAAAAAATAAATAAATCCAACATGTCCAGTCAAGGATTTGTTCTAAGCACCACCTACAGCTCCCAGGGTTTTGTTCCATTTTAATTTTGTTTTCGCACTACAAAGAGAAGCCTTTGTTTGCACTTGGGAAGAGCACCTGTGGAATCTTTAAACATTTTCAGGCATGTTTGAAAAGCTCAGCCTTGTGGTAAAGATTTAATCTATCAAAGTGGTATAAATAATGTAGACATAGCCTGAGGTGTCACTTCTTCCCCTTCCAGATCGGAAAAGAACAGAAGCATCGCTCTGGTCCATTTTAAAATATTGCTCAGGCAGAGCAGTGACAGATCCTGGGCTGGCCCTGAATTATGGGTGTCCATTTATTACTGATTATTTACAAGGGCCAAAACCACCAGGATCCAGACCAACCTAAACAGCAAAACAATGTCTTATTAAAAACCCTAAAAAAAGTCACAGGTTTACCACTAAAGGTTTTGCTTCTCAAGTAATTAAAAAGAATTACTCAGCAGAGGTTAATTGATTTATGTTTGACAGCTGATGTGGCGCTTGATGGATGTCTCTGGAAAACTAAATCTCCAAGACAAAGCCACCTTTTTGTAAGATTTAAGTAAAAAATACCTGCAGTGTGCAACGTGAAATGTCCTTGCCGAGTTTCAAAATAATCATGTTTTGCCAAAAGTCTGTTCTGTTTTCACAACAGAACCCAGGAAAGCAGCTGAAGGCTTTGTTATGGATGTGCTCCAGAGTGAGCTCACAGATCCTGTGAGCTTCTCCTGCTGCTGGAGAGGTCATTCATTAACATAAAATATAAGCCCAAAACTTCCCTCTCCATTTTTATTAAATATCTGCATTTCCTGTCATGTCTTTAAAGTCATCTTTAAACCTGGACATTGATGTATTGTGAATTCTGGTTAATTTAATGAGCGTAAACTTTATTACTTCATGCAGCATTGTGTTTATCGTACTTGAATTCAAAAAGATGTTGCCTACTACAGAAAAAAACGATTGGGAAAGGTGATAATTTAGGGGTGAACAGTTCAAGTGGAAGGAGAACCAATGAAGATTGCTTGGGATGTACTGCTGATGAGGTGCCTCATGTGTGGCTCCTTTTATAGGACGTGCTGATAAAACACGGCATTTCTTTCCCTAAAATCTGAATGTGTGAAAAGTTCATTTTATAACATGAAGATTAGAGTTGAAAAAGTCATATTTATCTGCTGCTGCCTCAGACAGCCCGATCTGCATAAATATCCTGCTCGGTGTCTTTGCCAGGTATGTGTTCCCATGTAAAAGTGCAGCTCCCAAACTGGGAAAAACGTTGGGAAAATGGCTTTGGGGAGTGGTTTGTGTTGCTGGGAATAGTGTGTGGGGGTGCTTGGGGTCTCTGGGTTCTGTGTCAGTGCAGAGGGGCCCCCCAAAGCAGGTGGGGTACAGGGGAGGCTGTGTTTGGAGGGGTGATCCTGTCCTGAGGATCCCGCTCCTTTCCCAACCCGCATTCCCAGACGGAACCGGAGCAGTGCGAGGGTGACGCTGACACTTCCCCATGTACCCAAAGGAACTGCGAGCCCAGACTTAACAGACACCTGCTCCTCCTTTAATTTAGCTTTTCAGGGGAGCTAAGCCTGTGGAGGGTGTTGCTGTCATGTCTTGTTCCCATCACCTCCCAGGCGTTGGAAAGGCGGCTCTGGAGGGTCTGCTCCAGAGTGACAATGTGTCCACAAGGAATTTCTCCATCTCACCCTGTGAAACAGAGCTACCCCACCTGACTCGCAGCAGCCCTCACTCCTGAAGGTTCAAAAGGTTCAAATAACTGCTGATGATTCAGAAAATATGAGTCTGGAGCTTTTATCCTCAGAAATCCATGCGAGATTGAACACAAATGACTGAGGCGTCTGACCCGTGCACTGTTGGATGTGCCCATTTCACAGTCTGGGTTTCCACAAATACTCTCAACACCTGCAGGATGAAGGCTTGGTGGTTTGAAAGCTGTGGAGAATAAGAGGCAGGGAAAAGAGCTGATCCCCAGCCCAGCGTTGCTGTCACGCGTTCAGCAGGTGCTGCTTTGTCCGTTCCGGAGTCTCGGATTAATTCTTTGAAAGCTTTCAGCCAGATCATCAGTGGTGTGGAAAGATGTACAAGGGAAAAGGGAAAAGGAACAGAGGAGCCCGTGTTTTTTTGCTTCCAGGGCTGTGTATGGGAAAGAAAACAACTGTTCTGCAGCTCATTGGGTGCATCCGTCATTGAGGGACACAGCACAGCTGGAGACGTGGGGAAATGTCTGCACAGAATCCTGGCTTCACAAAGGCTGCAAAACCTCTGAGCTCATCCGGTCCAGCCACTCCCCAGCCCTGCCAAGGCCACCACTGCCCCATGTCCCCAAGTACCACATCCACATGGCTTTGAAATCCCTCTGGGGATGGGGACTCCCCCACTGCCCTGGGCTGCTATGACGAGGCTTGCTCAACTTTTCAGTGAAGAAATTTTCTCAATACTGAACCTAAACCTCCTCTAGTGCAACTCAAGGCCATTTCCTCTTGTCCTATCCCTTGTTCCCCGGGAGCAGAGACTGATCCTCAGCTGACTGCATCCTCCTGTTAGGAGTTGTTGGGAGCAATAAAGTCCCACCTGAGCCTCCTTTTCTTCAGGCTAAAAACCCTCAGCTGCTCCTCATCAGACTTTGCTCCAATTACCTTCTGCCCTGGGGTACATCCCTAAATGGGCTTGGTAGGGTTTTGGGTGCTTTGTTAAGGAAAGTAAAAGGAGGGTGTAAAGCCTGCTGGGAGCTCCGTGTGGGGAACATCATCCAGCCTTGCCCCTTTGTGCTGCTGAAGAAGTCCTGTGTCCCACCTGGCTGTGAAATGTCACCTATTCTGTATTCTGGACGCTGCACTCAACCATTTGTATGGGTGATGTAAGTGGCTGAATTGATTACTGGTCTTAACTGCAATTATTGAAGTTGCTTTTAACTCTGCTGTTAGCAAATATGAGTCACTGAGGTGATGTTCTATTAGTAGGGAAAAATCCAGAGTAAGGAATGGGCTATAGAGATGAACAACAGAAGAATCTGTGGTGTTTGGTGTAAAATACAGGGTTATTTTGGTGGGGGAATACTTATAAAAAAAGTAGTAGTAGTAGCAGAGGAAAGAAAATAACAGAAATTTTTCCTAGACCCAGTCTGATGCAATAAAATAATTTTGATGTCAAAACCCAATGTCAGTAGCAGCGCTGGTGCTTGAAATAATTTCCTTGGTCTTCCTAGGATAATCTTCATCCCTTTGAGGTGCAAATACAGGAAAGTTGTTTCTTTTAGCTCTTAGGGACTTATCAAACAATACCACTGGTGTATATTATCTCTCCTGATGAAAATTACTTTTAATGCATCTCTTGCTTTTTCCTTGTGGAAATGAAGTTGGAAAGCTCAGGTGTACCTGTCCCACCATGCCAAAATTCTATAATGGAAGCTCTCATTGCCTCCAGATTTTATATTTTAGCTACTGGCTTTGTAGAGATGGAAACTCCTATCACCTTGTAATGTAATCCTTGTTAAACCTTCTAATTCCTGTAAAGTTTTTTGACTCCTGAAAACTTTTCTCTCTCTTCTTTGGTTTTGCATGCCAAGGATTGAATTTTAGAAGGAGATATTAAAAACTGAAAAAAAAAAAGTCATGTTCACTTTCAGGTATAAAAATTAATTAGCCCAAGAATTTCAATTTTCGTAGTGGCAAGTCATACTAAATTAGCTTTCCAGTGGGAAAAAGAAAAGTTCAATTAAAACAAAAGACCTATGTGGAAGAGACTCTACAAACTATTTCAAGTTCAGTTTTCAGATGGGTGACAAATTAGGAGGTATATTAAGATTTTATTCAGGTCTGTTCTTTAAGAAACTCTAACTTATACTAGAGAGCAGAAGATAAATAGAGTCAGTTCTGCATGACTTCTGATATAAAAACTAATAGGATGGAAAATTACTTTGAAGTAGGAGAAGTGGCTCGATATTAGATAATTAACAATGCTTAGATGAAGTTTTGTAACAGCAGAGGGACAACAAGGATGTTCTCTCCCTGCAACCTGAGAGCAAAGACTCTTTTTGACAGAATTTAAAAACATTCTTCTTTGCTTTGGATTTCCCCCCTTGCTCCTCATAGCGTTCATTGCCCAGATATCGTGGTGCTGCTCGGAGCCCATCTCAGGGTTTGATCCAACTGGCCAGGCTCATCCCGTTTATCCTGGAAAACTTACAGAGAACATAAATTCATTGTGGGTTTGGTCCTGACATCTGTGAGGAGAAGTGAATAATTTCTGAGGTCCATATAGCCTGAGTTAGTCCTTACACTCTTAAAACTTACCAATAATTTAAATTATTTCGTTTAGTCTGGAACCAGTCACCTTTTCCTGTGGGCACGACCTCAAGTAGATTAAGTTCTCCAGGCTTTTGATGGATACAAAGTTTTGAAAAGCACCTTTGAGGATCTGATTGCAAGTCAGAGGCAGTTTTATCTCTGTTGATGAAATTGCTGACTGCAGAGAGGTTGGTATGAGACAAGGAGATCAGGGCAGAGTCTGGAGGACAGCAAAGGAAGCTCAATCTCCCTTTTCCCTGAGGGTTTGGAGTCAGGTCGAGGAACATGCCCTGAATCCCGAGCTTTCTCTGGCTGCCTGTTCTGGTGGACAAATACCAGTAGCTTTGGGTTTGTGTATGAAAATTGAGAAGAGAATGAGAAATTATCTCCTGGAACAGGCTTGGCCCAGCCTTCTTCATCTGGAAGTGCAGTGGGAGATGCTGTTCAGGGAGAGCAGAATCTTCACAGAACCACAACAGATCAGAACCCTTGGGACGCACCAGCAGTGAAAATATCGAGGCTGGTCCAAGTTTCCTTTTCCCTGCCTTTTTTCCCCCAGAAGATGGGTATCAAGAGGGCATCAGGAGTTAATTTTGACACTGGATTTCTTTTTGGAGCTTTTGATTAAGT
>VWZN01000235.1:413418-443331 GCA_013396955.1 Regulus satrapa
CCCCCCCCCCCTTTTTTTTTTTCCCTTTTTCTGAATTTTGAATATTTTTAATGACTTCTGAGGGCTTAGGTATGTCTTTATGGTATTTTAACTTTCAGTTTGGTCAAAAACGCTGCAGGGACTTTGGGTCAGGTTAGTTGGTTAGGCCCTTAACCCACAGAATTCTGCTTCCATGCTTGAATCCAAGGAAAACAGTGGTGGGCTGGATGTGTGGTATTTTGGGAACAGCCGTGGAATTAAATTATTGATGTGGGAGATCCTCTATTTGGTGTATCCCCATACTCCCATGGGTGGCTGGGCAGGAATCTGAATAATGGGAAAATATCTCTGCTTGGGTTAGAAGAACCCCATAACTCCTTGAGGAGACAAAGATAGGGAATATGTTCTGGAAAACTCTGTAGTCTGAGCCAGCAGGAAAGCAGGTGTCAAAAGGCAACAGGAAACAAGGACAAAATGGTGAGAAGGATTTTCCAAGGGGGATGTTTTCTCGAGCAGCTCTCAGACTCAAGCTTATCACAGAAATTAGAAATTTAATTTGCCAAGGCCTTTCTCAGAGCAAGGTTTTAATGGAGACCTTGTTTTCCCCAAGAATGCCCCAAGCCCTGCCTGGCTTTAGCATGGCTGAGCCCAAATTAACATTCCATTTTGGCTGCTTTGCAGCCACAATCTATCTGTAACAGGAGATTTATCCTTGCAGCTGGCGTGGCAAGTGCCTCAGAGAGATGAGGCCATTGCTACCACACAAATATTTTCTTTTTCCACGGTCGCCCTTTGAAGGGGTCTCACCCAACAAGATCCAGGACAAAATTGCACAGGAGGAGAGGCAAAAATTTTGAAATTTCTATTTTTTTTTTTTTTTTTTTCCTAGCAGTGGTTGCTTTCCCTTTTAATGGGAAAGTTGAAAAAGCAAAGCAAGTTCCATTTGCAAGTAACTAGTGGGGAAAAAAAAAGAAGTCTAATAAGTATTTAGCACTCTGGTTTACTAAATAACTTTATTATAGGGTTGTTTTATTTTTCTATTAAAAATGTTCCCCAGCAAGAAGAAATCTCTCATGAAAACCTCCTCTAAAGAAGAATAGAAATGGCTTTTATGTGACAAACTCCTGAATTAAGTAATACTTGGATGTTGAAAGATCACAACAGAGCTGGAACAAAAGAGAAAAGTCTGACTGAAGAAGCAAATCATTCAAATGTGCCTGGCAAAGGGTATTCAGGGTTTGCTGTCTTGAGGGTTTTCACCCATCACTCAGGCTGCTGTCACTGTGTAGGAAACAAAACTCTTCAGACTTGCAGGGTACAGCTAAAGATTGCCTTCTTCTCATCAGGGCAGGGAACCAGCCGGAAAGGTCTGTGTCCTTCCCTTCTGGTCAGGAATTTGTGGAACTGATAGGGTGGTTCAAGTGTTTGGGAATCAAGTTTGAGAGCAGCAGCCTTCCAGTGCCCAAAGGGGCTCCAGGAGAGCTGGAGAGGGACTGGGGACAAGGGATGGAGGCACAGGACACAGTGAATGGATCCCACTGCCAGAGAGCAGGGATGGATGGGATCTTGGGAAGGAATTCCTAGAGCAGCTGTGGCAGCTCCTGGATTCCTGAAAGTGTCCAAGGCCAGGCTGGAGCACCCTAGGATAGAGGAAGAGGTTCCTGCCATGGCAGGGATGGGATGAGACCCAAACCCTTCCAGGCAGGATTCTGTGGGGAGAGGGGAATTCATGCTCTGGGGAGCAGCTCATGCTCAGAGCTGAGGGGCGCCTCCCTGGGAGGGGCTGGGCTGGGAGATTTGTAGAAACTGATGGAAAGAACACGGGGCAGAGCTGGAGGTGCATAGAGGCTTCTTACAGCAGCAGGAAGAACCCTCAGGATTCCTGTGGGTGACCTTAACCAGTGCTGCCAGGGCAACTCTTGGGGTTGGAAGCCACGTGGGAGATTCCTGGAGAGCACTTGGGACAACTGAGGGATATTTTCTCCCTGTTCTGGTGAGGTGCTCTGCTGGTGATGGGGGAGGAGGAGCCGATGGGATGTGCAGCCCCAGGTCAGCCCTGGCTGCAGGGCCCTCGGGATAAGAGCATCTCCAGCCTTTAAACCCTGTGGGAAGTGAGCAGGAGGATGAGCCCTGCAGTGACTGATCTGCCTCTGGAGCTGGCTCTGCTTGGAGCAGCCACCTCCAGAGGTCTCACAGATGTGCCAGTGATGCCTTCAGTTTCACCTTCTCTGTTTCCAGACTCTGTCCTTTCAGTGCAGCTCTGGGTTCATTTTGGTGCTGCTGAGCTCCCCTCACAGAGCGGGAGGACAAAACAATTCCTTCCCTGCCTTGGGCCCAAGGAGGAGCCACGCAGATTTCAGCCCAAGACACAAACCACGGGGAAGTGCCGAGGGAAAAACAAGGAGGATGGAGCTCCATGAGCTGGGCTTTAACTGGGCAATTAGCTCCAATATGCCAATGGACCAAAACTGATAAAAATGTGAGACCTCGTGACCGTTGTGACCATTCTGGGGCCATGGTGGGTGCAGCCCTGCCTGGGCTCTGGCACTGCCCAAGGTGCAGACACTGAGAGTTTTTAATAAATCCCTGTTTTATCCTTTCATTCTGTTCCAGCTCAGCCTTCCAAGGCAACAGTTTGTTTTATTAGTCTCTGCTTTCTCAGTTTGTACTAAAATTGGAAACTACAAGAGGTTTTGTTTTATGAAGCCCAGATCTTTGTCCTATGGCTTGGCTATTTGCTGATTTGCAGATCTGGATTTTTGTTTCTTTTTTTCTCAACCCGTCTGTTGTGTTGTTACCTGACTGTGACATATTGGAAGCCAAATTTGGGTTCTGGTCCTTTATCACAAAGGAAAGGCAAAATACAACTCAAAATATGGCCTATAGGCACCTCTGCTTCTTCTGGACTTTTAGTCCTAATAGTCTCATCTAATATATGAGTTCACTTCAGCCTGTTTCTGTTGAACCATCAAAATACAAAGGAAATGAGAATTCATATTTGTGCTGATAGGTAATGCAGTCACTGAGGATTTTATGAAATGGCTGGCTATAATTTTAGAGCATTAAGATAATTTACTAGCCCTATCTACCAGTGCTGAAATAGAAATATCTTTGCATTTTTCTCAGTATTTTACTCTTTTTAGTGCCTTTTTTCTCTTGGCTTTCAATGCTGAGTGTTTTCGCTCAGTTTCTACTGCATTTGTGCTACATTACAGTGGTTGTCCTGTAAATGTTACAATTGTTTGGTTATATGAACTATACCAGTTTATTAGGAAAAAACCAAAAAACCAAAACACTAGTGATTTTTGCATTTAACTAATTTTTTTCCTGAACTACATTGGGCCAACATTGATTCAACTACTTTGCTTTAATTTTTTTTTTTTTTTTTTTTTGAAAATGTATTACCTGTACTTTTTTTACCTTAAAAGCTCTTAATGTTCTTGGGGAGGCTGATACCTGCATCCAGGTGAGGGATTTGAAGCTTAGATTATTTCCCAAGGGCTACAATTCTTATAAACCACCAGGTAAATTTATATGGCATTAGTTGTCCTATCCCTAGCAGCTTTCAGAATCTCAGAGAATACAAGGATTCAGATGAGAGCTTTATAACTCATCTTCAGATTTTGCAGAAGTTTTGATGAAAGAAATATTCAGCTTTTTTGGGTACTCCCTCTAGTGCTGAAGGTGCTGCATGGCTGAAAAAACAAACACAGATTTGCATTCACCAACCCAGGGAACAAATTCATGTCATCTTCTGTTTCTTTGCTGTTTCAGTTCCTTTTGGCTTTGCTCTCTTGGGAGTTTAAACCCATTTGAGCTGGTGGCAAATGTGTTGTGTGACCAGTTGTGCTTGAAAAATGAGGGTTAAGTTGGGCTTTAAAGATAAAATTGTTTCAAAATTTGCCAAACACAAAGGAACAAGAAGAAAAAGCCTTTGCTGTCGGTCGTTAGATCATTAGACAAAGTGATTGGTCCCTAAATTAATCTTATATTCAAGCATCTATTTGTTGCAGTTCCTTACAGCCACATTTAAACTGGGGCTGGAAAGAAAGACCTGGATGAAAGCAACTCAGATTTTTCAGTTACATAAAACTCTGAAAGGCTTTTACAAATTGCTTCTGTGTGGGAGGCAGCTTGCTGCAAAGCTGTCACTTGAAACTTTATCAATCAGAAGACAGTGCTGGTTTTAATTATGTAGATTTTCAAAGTAAAATAACTTTTTTTTTTTTCTTGCCTGAAAATGTAGAACAGAGTCAGGTGAGATCTGGAACAATCTGAAAGATTTTTGAAGAGTTGGCTGGGCTTAATTGAAATAGCTTCAAAAAGCTGGCTTTTATCAAGTGTAGTAGAGTCGAAGAGTTTTTAGCTTTCTTCTTTTTAAAAGAAAGGCCTTTTTCTCCTTGTACATTGTGCAAATTGTCACTAACTTCTAATTATCTCTCTATCCAGCCACGGTGCCCATCTCAGTGCTGTAAAAATCTCCACCCTCTGTGTTTTTATGGCCTAATTTCGGTGCCTTGAGCCCGAAAATAATGGGATGCTGCAGAATTCCGTGTCAGTCGAGACGCGACGAGCGCTGGGCTCTGACAAATCCCCTCCTGGCACTGGCACTCTGC
Source organism: Regulus satrapa (assembly GCA_013396955.1). Lineage (NCBI taxonomy): Eukaryota > Metazoa > Chordata > Aves > Passeriformes > Regulidae > Regulus > Regulus satrapa. The sequence goes on from VWZN01000235.1 coordinate 418,014, forward strand.
AGCTGTCACCAAACAGGTAAAATCCCTGCAGAAACCCTGGAGTTTGCTGGGAGAGCTCCAGAGCTCTGCTAGAGATGCCACAAAGCTCCTGCATCTTCAGAGAGCTGAAACAATGAGCAGGATTTTATGCTGCTCCAGCAGGAGAGACGGTGGGAAAGGAATGTGAATTAATCATGAACACTCCATTTTGCTAATGTGTTTGGTGATGGGGGAGAGAGACAGACAGAGTGTTTCCTTTTGCTCTTTTCCTTTTTGGGTTGTTTGACTTCATTAGGAGTTGGATTTTGCTGTTTGTTCTCACTCTGGGAAGCAGGCAGCACTAACATGTCACGTCGTGGTGACGGATATGTTCTCCAAAGCCTCTTCTCCAGTGTTTATTGTGCAACACAGTTGGCACCACTACCTGTTGAAATTGGATAAAATCATGATTTCTACCAGAAAAAGGCACTTAGGCTCTGATTTCTGCTGGTTTTGACACCGGCTTTTTCTTCTCCCAATTTTCACATCATCTTTTTTAATTCTGTCTCCTCTGGCAGTGCTGTCCTTTTTCTCAGCCTGGTGCTTGTAGGTTGTCTGAGAAATCCTCCCAGTGTTTGTTACCCAGCGTGGGGGTGACTGAGCTCTGCATGGAGGGGCTGCTGATAAAAATGATGGATTGCAGCTCTGCCTCTGGGCTCCTTTCAGAGGAGCTGGGGTGACCCAGTGCTCAGCTGGGACAGGGTCACAGGTTCTCACCCCCTGACAATTTGCAGATTCCCTTTGTGAGCTTCCATTGCCTTTTCCGTGTCCTTTTTCCGCCTCTGCCTGGAGTCAGCCTTCCTGCCACTTCCCTTCCCCTGGATGCTTTGTCTTCTCCTCCAGCTCTGCTTTGAATCACGTTGTATTTTTGGATTCCACACCTCCAAGGCTGTGACCTCTTCAGTGAACTTGAAGAATGGGCTTTTCTGTGGCTGGGAGTCTCTCAGGGTCACAACTGCTGCCTATCCTCTCTGGGAGTGGGGCACATCAAAGTCAACCGTCCCAGTTCTTGGCATTCAGACTCAGAGCCAAAAAAAGAAATGTGGCAGTACCTTTGGGAATTTATGGCTCCCAACCCCTGGGTTCTTTCAGGTCACTCAAACAAAAGTGCCAACTGCTATGGATGGGCTCTTTTATCCCTCCATTGCCCCAGCTCCTGGCTCAGCACAAAAATTAATCAGGAGTGTTGCAGATGTAGAGGCCAGCCCCCAAAAAGTTTCCCACTGTGCCAGAGATCACAATCTACATCTCTGCCCTTCCCTTTGGGCTCCAACACCTCTGCGTGCAAAGGTATTCCAGGAGAAGATGATCTTAGCACTGGCTTCCTGTTCTCAGGCTGGCAGAGAAGTCCTTGACCCCATCCATGTAATTCTGGGGAAAGGGAAGCTCAGCAGAACCCTGCCCCATCCCAAGGAAAAGCTCCCAGTGGAGCCCTGGAGCAGAACATGGAGCTTGTGATGACCCAGTTTATGAATCCCCATTTGGCCCTTGGTGCCTTCAGAGCAATCATGCTGCTGCAGGGACCACATCCAGAAGGTTCTCTGGAATACAGTTATGGAGTAATTTTGGCTGGAAAAGCCCTCTCAGATCAGAGTCCAAGCACTCCCCAGCCCTGCCAAGGCCCCCACTGCCCCATGTCCCCAAGTGCCACATCCACATGGCTTTGAAACCCCTCCAGGGCTGGGGACTCCCCCACTGCCCTGGGCAGGTGACCCTTTTGGGAAGAAATTCCTGATATCCAACCTGAACCTCCCCTGGCATAACTGGAGGCTGTTTGTTCTTTCTGTCCCTGTTCCCTGGGAACAGAACCCCCACCTTCCTCACCGCTCTTCCAACTCCAACAAGATTTGAGAGAGAGTTTCACCTTTGAGCCTGTTATTGGTTTCTGAGCCCAAGGAAGGATGGATGTTCTTACAGCACTTCAGAAGTCCACGTAGAAGACAAATTCCACTCTCTTGTTTACTTATCTATGAATTATGCCTTGAAATTACCTAAATTTATTTGCAACTACTTGAGCATCTTGTGATTCATAGGTGTCTTCCCAGTAGTACTGCAGTAGCTGGTTACTCACATCTAGCAAAGCCTCCAAATTTTATTTTCAAGCTGCAGGCTGTGAAGTGGGATTGACAGTTGCTGAAATTTATGGCATTTGTAGTCGTAAAAGAAAATGTATTTGAAGTAGCACCCAACTGTGTTTGGATTACAGGTTATACACCCAGAGCACTTCTGACATTCCTGCACTACCCCAAATAGAGAAGGATGAGGAGAATTCACCATTTAAAGATTTGGGTCTAAAAGAAGGGGTCTAGAAGTTGGTAAAATCTGCTCTTAAAATTCTCTCGCCTCATTTAGGAAAATGGGGTGATTTAAAATGCCATCCTGAGATTGACATGAAAATTTGAAGCCTGTATCAGCGACTGTTATGTAAATGGTTCTTGAAAAGTCTCTGGATCATTTACTCAGAGGTGTATTTAAAGGAGGAAATGACTTATTCATACATTGTTTCATGAACTCATACTGTGATTTTTAAAAATTTTTTTTTTTAATTTCCAAGCTACTTGAAAGGAAGCTCAGAGGATTGAGAGCGTAAAAACCCACGTGATAAACAAGGGCAGTGGAGTGGGTATGGAGGTGACAGGAAAACAAAGCCTGGCAATAAATACTGAACAAACAACTGAGACAACAAAACAAGCTGAAATAAATTGCTGAGCCAAGTCTTGACTTGAGATCTTTTCACTGGGAATGTCAGAAATTCTTTCAGGACTTTGACTTGCAAACAAATGAACGTTTCCAGGGAAGATGTTCTGATAATATCCACCTGTCTTAGGCATTGCTCTGGGGTTAACTCTTGCTTAAGAAAGATTCTGGTCTTTTTATAGGGTATTTTGTGCTTTTAATCCTTGAGAAATGATCTTTTTTTTAATCTAGAAGGGCATTAGAAGGACCAACCTGGGCAGCTGGGAGTCACTGGGATGCTTCAACCCTGTGACCCATCTGATTACCTGGGTAATGAGCAAGGAGGGACCAATACAAAGATCCTTCCCATAATAGCACTGCTGACCCCATAATAATGTACTTGTGATTTGATTTATTCTTTCTAGAAATCTTTTTAATATGTCTTTATTGCTTCTGATTTAATTAATCCCTTTCCAGTTCTTCTTTATCTGGGTTGTTCTGTTTATCCAGCAGCTCATGCAGCACAAGGTTATTGTAGCTCAGAGGAGCTTTATATATTTTGTACCTTTGATTAGCAGGGTTTCTGTTAATTTTTTTATTACTTTCTTGAGTCCCATATGATTCAGGTCTGTGGGAAACATCAAAACATCTCATTTAAAAGTAGTTTGGTAGAGAAATACTCAGAAAGAAAACCCAGTTTGCTGTAATTGCCCCATTTGTGTATCAGGTTCATGTTGGGAGCTGTGTCCATAGCAGAAAGGCACCATGGAATATGTTGGATTGGCTATTTCTGCTTCTCTGAATCTGTAATTGAAATATTAAACTTACCAGGGGCTTTTCTTCAGGCTCAGATTAATTTCTAAGTTAACAGATACAAGCACCGTCTCTAATTTGACATTTGGGCTTAAGTACACTTTTATCCTTTGTTCTTAAATTATTTTACTGCTTATTAATCATTGCAAATCAATTTGACTGGATGGAAAATAAAGTCTGGAAAAGGCTAAATCTTGACTGCAATGAAAACATATCTTTATATCTGATGGAGCAAATGCCTAGAGGGAACAGATTTAATTCAGCAAGGAGGGTTTTTCAAAAGCTTTTGTCTCCTGCCCTCTCACAGACAAATCTTGGCAGAAAAAGAGGGTTCTGCAGCTCAGTATAATCAATAACTTGACTGCCTTTCCTCAGGCTCCTTCAGGCTGAGGTTTAATTTGGTGTCTTTCTGGAATCTGTGCAGACCCTGTCAGAATCACAGAATCATTAAGGTTAGAAAAGACACCCAAGATCATCAAGTCCAACCTTTGGCCAAAGCCTTCCATGCCTGACCAGGATTTCAGAGACAAATTTTTTTTCTAGTATCCAATCTAAACCTCTCCTCTGGGGCCTAGGAAGGCTGACCTGGAACAGAGACCAGACAGAGTAAAAGGATAAAATATGGATTTATTGAAAGCTCTCCGTGGATGCACCTTGGGCAGGGCTGCACCCACCATGGCCCCAAAATGGACACCAGCGGTCACGAGGTCTCACATTTTTATCAGTTTTGGGCCATTGGCATATTGGAGCTAATTGCCCAGTTAAAGCCCAGCTCATGGAGCTCCATCCTCCTTGTTTTTCCCTCGGCACTTCCCCGTGGTTTGTGCTCTTGGGCTGAAATCTGCGTGGCTCCTCCTTGGGCCCAAGGCAGGGAAGGAATTGTTTTGTCCTCCCGCTCTGTGAGGGGAGCTCAGCAGCACCAAAATGAACCCCAGAGCTGCACTGAAATGACAGAGTCTGGAAACAGAGAAGGTAAAACTGAAGGCATCACTGGCACATCTGTGAGAGAGGACCTTGGTCTGGAAAGAGGAAGAGTTTCCAGCCAGGCTGGGCTTGGCTTCGTGTAGGCTGGGGAAGATCAGTTTGTTCTGGGAGCCTGGGGGGGGACTGCCTGCAACTCCTTCAACTTGAAAAAATATTAAATTTCAGAGACCCCTAGGTGTTGCTGCTGTGATATTCTCAGTTTTATCCGAGTTTTAAAATTTCCTAGCCTGTCAGGGTGACTCTGAAATGCTGATTGCTCATGGATACAAATTGGAATGAAACCACTGCCGGCTACAGCTGCGGCTGTTGAGATAGAGAATAACACTGATAAATTTAATGTAGGGCTCCTACTCTTGTATTTTTAGTTGATCCTGGGATGTCAAACTCCAGTTTGGATATAGATCTGCAAAAAGCTTCATGAGTTGCCCATTCACATTCACTAATGGCTTCAAATTGATGAACCCGAGTCTGTGCGTTTGCCACAGCCATGGGAGGAGAATTATGGCCCAGATCTCCTTGGCTTAATTTCTCTGTCTTCAGCTGGATTTGGACTTGAAGACAAAGGTGAATATTCAGGGTTATGAAAGTGAAAAGGTATCAGAGATTTTCTCCTATTTATCTTTGCCGGTTATACAGAGATTACACTTTTGGACTGAAAACTCCTCTGTGCAATGCAGTGATTGATTGTGTTATTTTAGGAGTTATTTTTCATAAAATGTAACTCAAAATCTGAATGCTGAAATATGAAAGTGTTTGCTCCGTGTTCCTTTTCTGGGGCTGTTTTAGAAATGTCCTTGGAGGAATGCTGTTGCTCTTTACCTCCCTCAGAGCTGTCTCTAGGGAGCTGGGGAGGAAAAGGGCGGCCTGAGCCTCTGTAGTTGGATTTAAACAAAGATTTACTCAATGCAGACACTATGGTTGGATTTTGTGGTATTCTGTGCATGGGCCAAACAAGAGAAATCTTGTGTTTGAAAAATCACTTTGTGGCAGCAGGAAGAACTTAGTCATGGAACCTCAGAGTTGCAGGAGGCAGGAAATTGGTGCACGGGAAAATTCAGCTTAAATCAAGGCATTGTGGTTAAGATTTAATCCTTGTTTTTCAGCAGAGAAAAAATGTGTAACTCAAACACTGAAGAGAGTAGAGTTATAAATCTGAATAAAAGATCAGGCATATGTTTAGGCAAAGACATTGCTTGTGTCCCTCTTGAAATATAGATATGTGGTATTTCTTATTCAAGTTAGGAAATAGAGCTTCAGCACAGTAAAAACAAAACTCTTTGCTTGGCTCCACAAGGTAATAACTCACCCAGTCTGTCTCCGTGTGATGCACACATGTTAAAGAGAGATAAATCAAGTGATAAGAGTTATTAGTTGTCTACATAAAAGAGTTTGGGCCTGACCTCATGCTGGTGGAAGGGATGATCAAACCAGAGTGGAGTTTGTAGAGAAGGAGGCAAGAAAAACCTTTTTCATGTGTCTTCCCAGATGTGTTTTGCCCTTCTCTCTCCTGCCATCAGCTGTTTGTCTTTATGCATGGTGTGGGAAAAGCCTTCAAGTAGCAGAAGTGGAATTAAACCTATTCCTTACCTTGCTGCTCTGTGTTTAGTCCCTTCAAACCCTGTTAAAAGCCCATCTTTGATTAAAAACCTTTCTTCTGTGACCACGGATCAAAACTTATTTTATTTGGTGCCTCCAAAGGGATGATTTGCTTTGGGTCCTTTTTAATTTTCTGTCTCTGTGTGAGCATTATTTTAGGATTGAGATGTGGCAGTGAAACAGATGCTGATCTGGAGTCTGTGTTTCTTGCCCTGTATATGAAGGTAAAAAAAGGCAATAGGTGTTCCTTGAGGCTTCATATCCCACAGAACTGCATTTTCTTTCTGTTTTATTGGACTGTGTCAGTGGTTTGTTGCTTATTTTTATTTGCTGTTCGGAAAGTTAAAATACTTAAGTGATTGCAAGTATAAACTTCACTAATTCTGATAGGCAGCTTAATAGATAATAAAATAATAAACCCTAAATTTTTCAGTGCCACTGTGGCTCTGAGATCTGAAATGCTGAACACTTTAGAGGTAAAACAAGCTGTGTCCTTTATTCTGAAATTTTTGTGTACAGTATCCCCAAATCCTCCCTGCTCTGAAGAGCCTTTTGTGCACGCTATCACATCTTTCAGATATTTAGATATTCAAAGTACCTTCTGTGCAGAAGCAGCAGAGATCAGGGCCTAATGGGACAAGCAGCACAAGAAAGAGCTCATTGTCAGGAGGTAATAACTCCTTGTCATTCTCCGTGGGAGGCTGGTGGAGGTTAAAAAAATTGGGAAAGAGTGTTGCTAAGCACTTGCCATATCATGTCTTGGTTAACCAGGATAGCCTGGTTTTAAGATCTTCTCTCCAGTAAGTTTTAAGTAACTGTCCTGCAGCCTTTTGCTGGAAAGTGAGGCTGAATTTACTGAGTCAGTCTTCTGAGATAAGCAGATGTAGCTAAGTATTAAAAATACAGCATTGTCTGACCTCTCTGAGACCCTTCTGGAATATTTTGTCTCCATATTAAGATCAGTGGTATCTGATATTTGTCAGGCCATGTTGCTTTTGATCCTCTTGGTCTTGAGCAGCTCTTTGGTGTAATGTGATGCTGACCGTCCAGTTTTCTGGAAATGCCCAATTTTCTGTGAACTCCCCATATGGGGGATGTGAGAGGGGACACTTTGAGGTGGTAGTGCAGCCATTCTTCATCAATTCACCACCGGTTGCTCATTACTTGGAATCTTCCTTCACCGCCATCCTGGCGAGATGGAAATTCATTTCCCAACTCCAAACCTTATCAGAACCCTCTCCTGCAATGAAAGTCTGGTGATTGCCCTCCAAAGCCAGGGAGGCTCTTTGACATTTGTTAGTTGGCTGATCTGTTTGAGAAATCTTACATAAACTCCAGCAGGGGAGCTGCCAATTCCTGCACGTTGGAGGAGAAATGCTTCCTTATTTGGAGAGGCTTGCTCCTACTCGGGCCACAATAGTGGTTTCCAAACGCCTCTGGTATTTGATGACTGTGGCATAACTTTGCAGGGCTTTGTGTGCCTCCTTTCAGCTGTTTTGAGATCACTGGGGACCAGAGTCCTTGTCTCTGCTGCCTTTGGAGTGGAGAGGAATGAAGGCAGGGATGAGCTCGTTCTAGCCCAAAAACAACCTACAGAAAACTCCCAAATCAAACCACCTCCTTCATCCTCCTTTTTACCTGGATTTTTCTATTTTGTTCTGTTTTGCTGAGGAATAGAAAATAGAGATACGAGGATTTGTCTGAATTTCTGGCAGACAATCAAGGGTGGCTGCTCAACTTTGGGAAGGGCCCTCACCTTCCCCATGGGCAGGATGTCCATGGGCAGGAGCAGCCAGGGCTGAGTCCTTGGCACGGTGTGACCCTGCTGAGGTGTGGTGCTTGTGGTCCCTTGGGACAAGGACCCCTGTCCAGAGAAGAGGCTGGACCTTCAGGAGTGGCTGATGGAGCTCAGGCTGGAGAAGAGGAGCTCAGGGAAGACCTTGTGGCTCTGCACAATTCCCTGACAGGGGGTTCGGGCTCTGCTCTCAGGGAACAGGGACAGGAGGAGAGGGAACAGCCTCAGGCTGGGCCAGGACAGCTCAGGGTGGATATCAGGAAAAATTTCTTCTGAAAATGATCATATGCTCAGGAAGCAGTAGAGTTCTCATTTCTGGAGGGATTTAAAAGCTGTGTGGAAGTAACTTTAAAGATGGTTTAAAGATATTTTCCATTTGAGTCCATGACTGCACGGCCACCAGGGGCACTTCTTCAGCAGTGGGGTGAGGCCACATCTGGAGGATGGACCTGAGCCTTCCTCCATGGTAGCGTCCATCAGTGGATCAAGTGCAGAATTGTCTGTAATTAATCACTTTTGTGGCCTGGGGTGGCACTGCCAGTGCTGTAATGTTGGTGCTTCAGAAATACATTGCAAAAGAAAGTCTGAAAAATCCCTTTCCTTGACCTACCTATATGAATTCAGTCCACCCCCTACATAATGTTTCCCTCACTTTACCTATTTTCTCTCCTTTTATTCCACAAACTGTTTAGGAATGTGTGTTACTTTGTGTTACCGTTTCTCTGGAATTTATTTGTTGCCATCTCCAGAGTTGGTTTTACATGTTTAATTTTATTATGTTCATGAGGCAACGTTGGCAGGAACGGCGCTATAAAAAGCATTCATTTCATGGAGTGGTACAAACATGTTTTCAGCTGAATTGATGACACTGAATATAAAACACTTCTCATTTGCTCTTCCCCTTAAGGTTTGTTTAATGAACTAAAGTTTTTCTTATTACTTAGAGGTGCAGTTCTTTCTTCCCATCCAGAAAGAATACAAAACATAATGTGCATTTATGGCTGCCATCTCTTAGAAATAACCTCCTCAATGAACATGTCTCTGTGAATCTTGGGGTGTTACAGAAATTCCTCCTCTCTCTTCTTTGTTATTACTCTTTCTCCCTGAACCTTTATTGTGAATAAAAATGGCTCTAAATGAGGAGATCTGTATTAAGAAGCCAGTTGGGAAGGTATCAGAATTTGGATGCAGATCTGTGTTTACACTCAGGGAATTTGCTTGAGGTGATTTTGGGTATTGAGACCACCCTTTTTGGTCTTCAGGTTGCATCGACGCTGCCTGTGAGGAGCCATGATTTATTGGATTTACATATGATATCTCTCCCTGGCAGTGGGGTGATATTAATTAAAGTGTTCATTAGCGTTTATGATCTGATACTGTGCAGGAGGCGCTTCCTTAGGGGATTAATAAGGGCTGGGATGGAAACACCTGCGTTTCCAATGCTGTTTTCCATACATCGGTGTCTAGAGGCTCAGAGTGGTCCCGTCTCCATCCAGGCATCATCTTAATGCTTAATTAATTTTCTGGTGGGGCTGTCCAGGTGTGCCAGGTCACGTGGGGAAGCTGGGAAGGGGAAGATGAGGAAGAGCAGAGCCTGAAGTGAGATAATCTCTGCTGCTTTCCCATGGACGGGCGTGGACATGCACTTAATGCCTCATCAAGGGCTTGATCTCGTGCCCACCACTTCAGCTGACCTAGAATTTAGTGTAAATATTAAAATGAGTTAGAACAAGCCATTGCATAAACAACTGTGCCTTAGATCCTAGCTCTTGTAAATCTTCATCCTCCAGCGTAGCTCCTTTTCCCACCACTTATTTATTGACACGGCTCCATCTGGGACAGCTTCAGTTTAGGCAAAAAGCAATAATTTATCCAAGTTTCCTCAACCTGGAGAGTAAATTTAAGCCACCAACCTCAGAATGCCATGGCACACCAGTGATGGGCACTGCAAGAAGGAGATGCCACGTGCCTGACCGAGCATCTAGTAGACACGGGAGACTTGAAACAGAGTTTTGGAGCCAATGACTTATCCAAGCCTGCCAAGAAAAATATTTTTTTCACCCAGTTTCAGTCAATTTCTGCCTGATAATTGAAAAGCTGGGATTCAGAGAGTGTTCACCCACACCAGTGCCTGATCCCCAGTGCTCTGCAGCCATATCCTTGGAATAAGAAGGAAAAGTACACATATGAAGCACCAACTGGAGTTTGTTAAACATGGAGCATATGTGTTATTTAGATTTGGAATGTGGCGAGGTTATGAAGCTATTCTTGGGAAAGAAGACAAATAAATTTCTGGTACATCAAAATAATTTGTAACAAATAGATTCATGAAAAGCTTCCTGGAAGATGTGGCACGAGGCACATGACAGAGCCCTGAAATTCAGCTTCCAACTGGAGCTTCTCCATCCTGCAATGGTGAAGTTCAGGCAGTTTTAGGAATGTGTTTAAACACAGGGCATGCTAAGGATTGGTAAAGGATTTTAATTTATTTTTGTTGGACTTTGAAGCCTCCTGAGTATGACTTGGAATCATACTTCCAGTTCTCACCAGTGTTATTGAGTCTGAGCTCAGAATTGCTCAGCGATGAGTGAATTCCAGGTTTTCGATTTAAACTCAGAATTCCATTGAGGGATCGTGGGTCTAGGCTTATCTGTCCATGTGATTATCAGAACTGATGGTAGAACTCAGAATGCAGCATGAATTCATTTTTTATTGTATGAGAGGGGGGCAAAAAAGATGCTAAAGGCTGCCCCCAACCCAAATATTGTACAGTGCATATCAGATGAGATCTGAACATCAGTGATTACATTTTTAGTAGGATGAGTGTTCTGACTGAAATGCAACAATCTGTCACTTGGCCTTTCTGTGACATTCAGTGCATTGAAATTACCAGGCAAAGATTGCTTTTTGACATGTTAAATTAACTAAGTTGGAAACTGGAGCTTTATCATGGCTGCTAATTGTTACAGGGAGAGGGAAGAGTTGTTTGTCTTTTATACTCTGAGCAGGCTATTCAGACAACAGCTAATAAAAAAACACAATAAAGATATTCTCCAAAAGGGTCAACTCTGGAACAGTAGAGATGGTTAAGAGAAACCACGTTTAATCTGAGCCAGAGCAGTGCTGAACACTTTCCCTTCAATTCCAACCTAAACATAATTAGGGTTTATTGTAAAGAGATGGAAGACCTGGCAACTCCATTAATAAGTGGAGAAAAAAAATTATTTCAAAGAATGTTTTAGAAATTTCAAAGTTTTGGTTCAACATGAATGAGAGCATTTCACTCTTAATTTTTTTCTCTTGGTGTTGTTTCTTCAGATATGTAAAAATCCAACTTAACCTAATGTTAAATGATTATGCTTCATATGCTTTGCAAAATCTGCTGCAATCACAACCCTTATGTTTTACTAAAAATTGAATAATGCTTTGTGTAATTATGTTTTCTTTAGCATGGGCTATATTTTGTTTGCTTTCTACAGATTTTACCAAATGTAATTTTTGTTTCTAAAAGATAAATGATAAATCCATGTGAAATGTGGCTAGTGATGGTCCCAGGACCCTCTCTGTAAAGTTGAGATGTTTTGGATCTGAAATTCTATTTACTCCAGCAATTATTATCTACAAATTTTAACAAATCTATTTATTTTTAGCTCCCAGACAAATAGGAGTTCTGGATAAACATGTAAATGAAATTTCTGCAGGCTTTTAATTGGTATTTCAATATCTACATCACTGACCTTGTCGTGAGGGACAGATTTCACTGATATTTATCAATTATCTGAGAGGTCTCCAACCCTGGCTTCCTATTCCTAGGTGTGAGATATGAATTCCTGGGCCTTATGCTAAGCAAATACTTAGAGAAATACTTGGCTGCTCTGTGTGGGAGAGTAATAGAATCAGAGAGTCTTAAAATCCCACACTGGTTTGGGTTGGAGCTTAAAGCTCATCCCAATCCCACCCCAACCATGGGCAGGGACACCTTCCACTGTTCCAGGGTGCTCCAAACTCCATCCAGCCTGGCCTGGGACAGTTCTGAAGATGTGGCAAAATTCAGAAAGGGTGAAATTAAGAAAAGATCCCTGTCCATGAGGTTTATTAGTCCTACTTCTACTGTTTCTCCATCAGAGTTACCAAATTGCGTGAGCGATTAAATAACCCTAAACATTTTGGGGTTGATACTGATTTCAGGACAAGGCAGTGAAGTTTTAAGCTGCCCATGAATTCAGGTGTTTATGTGCATGCCCAGAGCTTTTTGGCATGCTCCAGCCCCAGGTGAGCAGTGTGGGCAGAGCAGCAATTGCAGCCGTGCAGGTGGAATTGTGAACAGGACGTTCTGTGGGCAGCCTGACCTTGCCAGGCCGGGCGAGAGGAACGAGAGCATCCACTGCTTCTCTCCTGACTGGATGGGAGTGCACAAATTAGGGAAGGCTCTGCTCATCCATCCCACTCGGCTCTGGGAAGGAGTTCCAGGTACTGATGGCAGCTCGTGGCGTTCTGATTTATGAGGTGTTGCCATTCCTCCCTCTGGTAGTGCCATCCTGGGAACACGTCCTGAATTAAGGGAGTGGGATGATCGAAGGGAGGGAAAGCACAGCGTGTGATTTGTGTGTAAATCTGCTCAGTCCCCTGTTTGCTTCCATGGAAATAACTTTTACCCAGGATGAAACCACGGGAATTCAGTGGGATGGTGTGAGCAGCATCCTGTCCCAAGCCGTGTGGTCAGGGATGGGCAGTGTGGTAAAAGCTTCCTGCAGAGCTCCTGTTGGGACTGAGAGTCCAGCAAGGGATTCAGAGCTTGATGTGATGCCCGTGCATTTAATGGTTAATTTAGAAAAATGGAAAATACCATGAGAATGTCTCTGTGTCAAGTCGTTAGTTTTTCCAAATCCTATTTGGGGAGAAAAGGAGCACAAAGTGCTGAGAGCTTCATCCAACCACTGTAATGCAATGTGTGTGTGAGGAGGGAACGTGCGTGGCTGATCCAAGGAAAGTTCTACCCTCCATTCTTTCCTGGGCATGCAGCGCTGCCTTCACAAGTTGTTAAATTCACATTAATTCACATTAACACCTGAATGTCTGCAGACCTGCAGCACCACTCCTCTGAAGGCATCCTTGGCTTCCCTGGGCTCTGGCACAGCTGTGGAGCTCCCATTGCCAAATCTTCCCCCTCTGGGCAGGGTGGGGGAGCCCAGAAGTTGGAGATGTCCCATCCTTGGAGGTGTCCAAGGTTAAGCTGGACAGAGCTTGGAGCAACCTGGGATTGTGGAAGGTGTCCCTGCCCATGGGGAAGGGAACAAGATGGACTTTGAAGTCTCGTCCAACCCAAACCATTCTAGGGTTCTGTAACTATTATACATCAACAAATACTTTAAATAAATTTTTTAAAAATTAATTAGATTAATGGTGTGACATAATGCAGGGAGTGAAGGAGTGAGGAGTAAAGCGGTCATGTTGCTCTAGCACAGGGATCACAGCTCTTTTAATTACAGACTAAGTTAGTTAATACAAATAAAGAGAGAAAATGAGAGCCCTTGTGAGGAGGATAGAGTGCACTGTCAAAGCCTCTCCCATTTCCTGGTAATTAGTGGGTAGGAGACCGTGGTGCTCCCTGTGCTGTTCGCCTCCGGTGCCACCACCCGCCTTGGTGCACATGGATTTAAATCAGGGAGCAGAGGAGCTGGCTGTGGGTGGAGGTTGTGCCTCAGAAGTTTTGTCTTGAAGCTTTCGGATCATGTGGCCTTGTAAAAGAAGCGAGAGACTGAGGACAGGTGTGTAATAACGTTCCCTAATGTTTTGGCTTGCGGTGCGAAGACACCTTTTTAAAGTAATTGTTATAATTAGAGTTTGCAAAACATCTGAAGTGATACAAAGGTGCCGTGAAGGAATGTGAGGTTGGAGAAACATTCTTGTACTTTAGTACTTCAGGAAAGCTCTTGATAAATGATGAATTTAGTTATTGATCGTTTTCTTTTTCCAGTTTGTTTAGTATAAGCTGTTCTAATGTCTCTGAGGGGACAATGCAGGAATTCCTCTGGTTCCAGGGTCTTTCCTTTCCCAGCCTTGGGGCTCTGACATTTGGGAGGGGGTCCCTCACCCTGTGTGTGGGAAGTTGGGTCTGTGGGATATTCTCAGGGCCTGACTGAAAGCTCAGGTGGTCTTGTGCATCTGTATGGAAACCCTGAGATAAAGTGCTGGCTTGGAAAGGCCAAGGAATACAGAAGATATTGTTGAGAGAGAGATTAAACTGGAAACAAGTTTCAAATTATAGCCTTGCAAACGGGCCAGGTATTTTGGAGAATTATAACTGTGAAAGATGTGTTGTAGCAAGACCATGTGGGGGACAATGAGCTGTTAGAAGCATTGTATGGCAAAAGCTAACAGGCTGAAAAACATTTATAAGGTATTGTAACCAGGAAACAGGTTGGCTTCTGATGGAATGGCATTGAGTTTTACAACTCTTACATCTCAGCCTTCTTTGAGACTGATAATGGAATAAAATCTTTGAAAACACCTCTCAGTTGCCGCATCTCTGGGGTCCATCCTACACCTGGGGAGGTGCTGTGTCTGCACCCCAATGTGTCCAGCAGGATTGTGAGGGCTGAGTGCTGCTGACAGCTCTTGATTTCCATTTCTCTGGCTCCTGCCAAACCTTGAACCATCTGTGTGGTGGAAGATGAACCCTCCGAAGCCGACTGTGGGGTTTTCTGCAGCGCAAATAGCACAGGATTGCAGGAGAGGCTGTTTTGCAGGGAATTGTTGTTTAGGTTCTGAATTGAACGTTTGACATCAGGAAGGAGTGGATTTTAGGCTGTGGGAAGCCCATCCAGCTCCCTTCAGTGCTCATGGTGTTTTAGGCTGTAATTACAATTCCCTTTTCCATGGGAACCCCAGGTCACGCTCAGTGCACATGACAGCAGCAGGGAGGGGAGGATCACGATGCCAGAGCAAGCTCAATTTGACTCATTGAAGTTGTGATTTAAATATTGCAAACGTTTGTGCGTGGTGAAAAACCACCTTGGCTGCTTTACCCCTAGTTGCTAATGAATTATGTCAGGATAGGCTGGTGGGAGACATCTGGGCTGTGTGGTTAAACCCCTTTGTGTGAGTATTTCAAAATATTCCTTGGTGGACAGCAACAAAATTTATAGAGCAAAATATAGAAGTTTTATGACTCTCGTATTTCCAGGCTCAGTTTTGCTTTACTTTTTGTCTGCAAATTTGATTGATATTATTATGAACTTGTTTTGGTTTTCAGACAGAAATAATGCACCTCACTGTTTTAGCTACAAACTTCCTGTGTGCTCAAGTATAAATGAGGATTGTATTAAAAAAAAAAAAAAAAAGAAAAAAAAAAGGCACATTTTTTTCTCCCCACTTGAGGATTTCCTTTCTCCCCAGCTCTCCCAAGGCTTGGCTGGGATGATTTGGGCTTTGTGAAGGATCAGGGCTCTGGTTTTTGGCATCCCCCTGGAGCTGCAGGTTTGTTCCTGCTTTGTTTTGTTGCCCCTAAAGTGTGAATTTTTGAGGGCAGGGCTCCCTCGCGTGGCGGCACCACACAAACTTCAGCTGCTTCCCTTGCAAGGAAAACCCAGAATTCCCCTTTTTTTCTCCCAAACCCAGCAGTTTTCACACGGTTCTGAAGGAACTTTTCCACTGCTGCAGTAGCCGAGAAAAGAGAAAACATCGCTGAGCTCTTCTATTCCCTCCAACCCAAACCATTCTGGGAATCTAATCCCCGAAATTCACAAGATTTATATTATGCAGAATTCTAGAGAAATTCAAGCTAAGAAATACTAAGTGTTTAAAGGTGTTTTATTTTCTTTTTTTTCTTTTTTTTTTTTCTTCTTTTCAATGTTAACTGTTCCCAAAGCTCCAAGTAAGTTTTTGATTAAACTTGTAGGAAACAGACAGCAGGTTATTAGTATGGTGTTGCAGGAAAATCAGTGTTCCTAATGAAAATCAGTGTGCTCAGAATAGGACAAAATTTGGCAATCAACTGCTGTTGCTTCGTGAATATTAATTAAATTACATCAGTGTATATGTAGTTTGTCTATCTATCATATATAGACACAATATATGTGAACTGTTAACAGGTTAACTATATAAAAACAAAATGTAGCTATTCATAATCATTAAAGCTGTCTATATAAATACATATCTATAAAATATATTTTCAGATTTATTAGTTCAGATTGAAAATGTGGTGTGGTTATCCACGTGCACATTCATGACGTGGAACCTGGGTCTGCTCAGTGTCAATTGCATGGGACACTTCCAGTTTCTGTAGTGGAACTTTTTGCCTTAAAATTCAACTGGTGAGCTCATCTTTCTTCTGCAGTAAGTGGGAATTAGTCCAGTCTTTAAAAATGGAATATTCAGGGGGTTTAGCCTAGATGAGACACAAAAGGAAGAAAGAATTTTTATCCTCCTCTCACTGTTTCAGTGTCATAAGGCAGTGAGACTGTTTCTTTTCAGATTTCATAGCCAAAACTTATATCATCAATTTAAAAAAAATTGTAGTTATTTACTTCTTTTGGAAATTACTGTTTCCTCTCTCCTAGTCTCACAATATTCAAAATTAGATTTGCCTAAAATGGCATTGTGCCTGGGAGTATTATATTAGGATTTTCCATTTTTATTTTCAATTCCATACCAAGTATTTCACTGACAGATTCAAAGCATCTTTCTCTCCATTAGATTATTAAATACTCAGCTGCAGATACTCGGCCCCCTTCTTCCTGAGGTGTGGGGCTCCAAGCACCCTCTTCCTCATGTTTAGAATTCCAGAATGATTTGGTTTGGAAGGGACATTAAAGCTCATCTCACCCCACCCCCTGCCATGGGCAGGGACACCTCCCACTAGACCAGGTTGTCAAAAAAACAAATTCCCAAAATATTGTCTGGATGAAGTCAGATCTGCTCTTTGGGACGGTTGCTCTCGAAAACCAGACTCCCCTCAAGTAGGGAACCACGAGCAAAGCTGCTTTTCCTTGCCTGATGGTAAATACACAATATTGGAATTATTCGCCATCTTCTTTTCTGCTGAAAATTATTCAGCGAGGAATCGAAGATTTTTACACCGAGCTCAGGGCTCATTTTGTCCTCTTTCCACTTGCCATGGGAGCGTGGAGAGGCTGCAGAGATGGGACCCAGCACCCTCCAAGTGTCCCTACAGAGCATCTGTGCCACAGTGCCTGAGGCCAGGGATCACTCCCGAGACAGATGCCTTTGGAGGCACAGACGTATGTGTTTCTGCTCTGTAAAAAAAAAAAAAAAAAAAAAAATTAAAATATATTAGAGGAAAAAAAAAAAAAAAAACCAACAAAAAAAAGCCACCGAAACTCTTGTGGTTTAGACAGCTGGTCTGGCAGTTGGTAATGTGAAGGCCTATTAAAATATTTATGCTATTTGTTATTTAACTTCATTTGTTTTTTTCTGAAGAATTTGGAAATGGGCTGATTAAATAAAATCGCGTGAGGCCGCCCGGGGTCGGGAGTGACAAGAATTGGCAGAAATTTGGGAGCACTGGCAGCACAGGGGGCTAATATTCTGTCTTTCACTCTCCTGAAATCTCGTCGTTCTGTTTGCCTTCTGAGCGAGAGGAGGTGCTAATAAATACACTGAAAATATTTTCGCACTTCTGCCGGGTGGAATTTTGATTCGGGAGCTGGGGCACAAGGGCCTGGCTTCCTGGAAACTTGGGAGTCGGTGACAAGGCTCCCTTTGACTCAGCCCCAGCAGTGGAAATCAACGCTCAAAATGACACCCCCAGCTCCGAGTTTCAGTGATTTGTTATTTTGGGTGCTCACAGAGCTCGCTGTGTAGGTTTTAGTGAGGGATCCAACTTCTAAAAGTTCTCAGCTGTTCAAACCGTGGTGTCTCAGAGTTTGGAAAAACTTCAAGTATAATTTAATTGTTTCCCGACAGGGAGCAGCTCTTGTGGGAATGCAGAGTGGGTATTTGGACTGGAGAAAAGTAGAAACAATAAAATTTGGTTTAGCATCCTCAGGGAGCGATGATCACAGAATCCCAGAACCATTCTTGTTGGAAAAGCTCTCTCAGGACATCGAGTCCAAACATTCCCCAGTGCTGCCAAGGCCATCCAAGTCCCCAAGTGCCACATCCACGTGGCTTTTAAATCCCTCCAGGGATGGTGACTGGGCAGCTGTGCCAGCGCTGGACAGCCCTTTGAGGGAATAAATTTTCCTGATATCCAAATTAACCTCCCCTAGCAAAACTTTAAGGTGTTTGCTCTTGCCCTAAACAGCAAACTTGACAGCAATACTTTAAAATTTACAAAAGGGAGATTTTAGAAGTCAGAGGGAGGGAATCCAGGTGTCT
The DNA here is from genome assembly GCA_013396955.1 of Regulus satrapa. Taxonomy (NCBI): domain Eukaryota; kingdom Metazoa; phylum Chordata; class Aves; order Passeriformes; family Regulidae; genus Regulus; species Regulus satrapa. The sequence goes on from VWZN01000235.1 coordinate 436,237, forward strand.
TCTCTGGGCAGAAGTTGAAGAAATTTGATTGTTCCCCGTGTTTGGGGAGCCCATGCTGCTCGTGCACAACCTCATGCCATTCAGGGCATGGGGCTCACCATAGACAGCAGGAAAATAGGAAAAATTAATGATGAAATGGCAATAAAAAGGTGCTTTCTCAATAATGAAACCCAAAAGGACTGGTCACCTACAGTGGCCAAGTTTTGAAACAGAGAAAGGAATGGTGATCTTGAAAGAAGGGGGGAAAAAAGGATAACGAAATTTTCTTTTTTCCCTGTGCTTCACTTGAAGGAAAAACTTCCTTGAAAAATGATGCCTATTTATGAAAAAATAATTATCTAATCAATCTACAATTCAACTGGATGCTTCCTAAGTACTTGTGCTGGGTTTTGTTCAACCCTTGGCTTGGGACAATCGAGGGCCCTGTGAAAGACTTAGGACTGAGACCAAGAGGTCGAACTCAGGCTACATTCAGAGGTGGTGACAGAGCCTGAACAAATGGTGCCAGACGTGTGGAGATCAAATTAGTGAAGCTTGGTTTCGTGTTAACCAGAAAGAATATGGTGTGAAATCATTTAATTAAGGAAAATCCCCAGATATTCTGGGAAACTCAGAGGAGCAGACTGGAAAGGAGGCAGTGTTGAAATGGTCAAGGAATGAGTGTGGGAGTCTCCACGCCTCAGTTGTTGCTGGAGGAGTGAGGATAAGGGTAAATTGTGTTCCCTGGTGGGCTGGAGTCCTGTTGGATCTGCTGTCTGGGGCTCCTTTTGGAGAGCTGCTGTTTAAAGGCTGATCCTTATTAGGGTTTTTACGCTGTGGCAAGTTGTTGTTGAACTTTTATTTGAAGACTGAGAGTCTCTAACTTGCTCTCACAGCAAGCTGTTTCCCAGACTCACACGTGTTTCCCTCAGAATTGGTGCAGACCCTTTTTCTGGAAGCTCAGCTCTTTAGTGTGTTTTGCTCTACCAGTTCCTCAGATGGGCTGTTCCCACATAATATTTGACATTAAAATCTGGTTCAAGTTCCAGCTACAGGGAAAGCTCTTCCCTCTTGCTCTTTCTTCTTCTATGAATTTTAAACTTTTGTAGAATCCTAGGATAGTTTGGAAGTTTGGAATTGGAAGGGATTTACTCACAGTGAAAATAATCTGGAGAGACTTGCTTTTATAGCAAGAGTAAATCTTTATTTTAAAGTCATTTTAGTGGAGCTGCTTTTCCTACCTCTTTATCCATTTTGCTCTGTAAAGTTTGGAAAAGCAACTTGTAACCTGAAGATCTCTCAGCATTTTTAAGGGTACTCTGAATCTTTTATTTCTTCTTCCTTTGGTCATTTGAACCTGGTCAGTAAGTAACTGAAGGGTGAGTGGATGCAAATCCAGTACCTGGCTTGTAATTTTTGGTGTTTTGAATAGATAACATTTGTACCTTTGCTTTTGCTACTAATTTCCTTTAGGAATATCTTTCTTTAAAATATTGAGAAACTATATATATATGTATATATAAAAAACTTTAACCTATTTATATGGTTTTCTCTCATAAATGAAGGGTAGAGGAAGGCTATAAGGGAACTGGATGAGGAAAGGAGAGTTGAATGTGTTCTTGTACCTCAAAAGAAAATCTTCTGAGCAGCTCAGGGAGCTCCATATATTTTAAATTATTGCAATTGAACAGTTATTTGCCTTTTGCCAAATGGCCGAGGAGAACAGTGGTCTGAAAAGGAGTTGATTTTGTTAAAAAAAAGAACAAAAAACCAAAGAAACAAACAAAAAAACCCCCAAAACAAAACAAAAAAAACCCCAGAAAATATGATGATGCATGGCCCTGACAGTGCTTGCCTGTGTAAGGCAGCGTGATGTGTGTCAGCAATTCCTCCTCAAATCCGCCAATGTAAAAGCTTAAAAATTCTCTCCTGATCCCATGTGCTGCATAATTCACTTTTAGGATCTAAAAATAAAGCCAGGCTCTTTACAACACTGTGCACATGCTGGAGTGGAGTAAACACGTGTTCAATCTGTTCCGAGTTGTCTGATTAAAATAATCGTGGTGTGAAGGAAGGAGGCAGGAGGGGCACAGCCGAGCATGTCAGAGAGCAGGGAAGTGTTGAAATGCCCTTGAAAATTAAAACTCTGGAGGCTGTGCATGTTAAAATTATTAGGGTTCACGTGGGTGCAAAGATGTTGACAAGTTGAACTTGAAATTTCTTACAAGTGTGGCCTTAAATAAATTTGGATTAAATCAGCAACAGGAGGTGAAACCGTGTTTGACGAAATTGTCTGGCAAATTGGTTTTAAGTCTGGAATTTCATTTTCCAAACAGAACACTGTGGAGAGGGCAGCAACAAGCGAAAATGAACTGCAAGTTATTTTACTGTTCGGGGAGGCAAGAGACTCTTTATAGTTCTGCTCTAAAGCTTAGTTCCTAGGACCAGTATAAATAGAATCCAATCCACCAACTGATTTGGAGAGGATAATCCATCAATATTTAATTTGGTATGAAAGAAAAGGCTTTAAAATAATAAATGTAGTTCATGAATCAGATGCACCATTGAGTTCCATTATTAAATGTAGATGTATAATATCTGTGGCCTCGTGTTTGTTATTTTAATAATTCTAATTAACTTCTGGTAATTGTGGTGGACCTGCTGCCAGCTATCCCAGCTGTGAACATTACTCAGGGTTATTATTTTCTGTAGACAGTCAGCCAGTGAATAGAGGAAGTTTTATGGTAAACTAAACTTAAATAGCATAAGAAGGTTTTCTTGGTGAAGAAGAATGTTCCAGTGAACTTCATCATGATCTGTCCGTGCTTGAGAGCTGTGGAGAGATCCAGGCAATCTTTAGGATAATGCAGTCATTTCCAAAGCCCCCGTAAACAATATTTCACTCTTTCTCCTCAGCTGGGGATGAGTGAGATTTGTGTGGAGAAGCAGGAGTTCTCTCCCTCACCCATTAGCCTGCTCCTCTTGTCTCTCTCTCTCTTATGGTCCTACACTCCGTTTTTCATGCTGTGGTTGTGGTGATAAACCAGGATACTCCAGCCTGAATTGCTGCCAACACAGAAGTACAAAATGAATCCATTGGTGGATGCAAAGAGAAATCCTTCACTTATCTGAAAGACACTTTGATGTCCAAGAAATCCATTGAGTATGGGGCTGCTGGTGAAGAAGGATCTGTGAAATGACCCTGGGATTTTTTCTTTCCCCTTGGTAGCCTGGGAGGCTTCTCCCACATTGGAGATGGTGCTCAGAGCCAGTTTTCCATGTCTGGATTAGGTCTTTCTGCAGCTGTAAAAATTCTGGCCCCTTTCAGATGGGAAAGTATCACAGGTTGGAGTTTCCCATCAAGGAGGTGCTCTGCACAGAAGAGAAAACCCCAAAATGTTGTGATATCTGATTTCCAATTAATTGAAGTTGTTGTCATCTCTGAAAATTGGAAACATTTATTCTTCTGCCACGGCAGTTTTTTCCATGGGAAGGAACAGTTGCAAACACAGACATTTATTTCATTGAAGCAAGACTTCAAAATGCTTTTAACTTGAAAAAGAATTTTCAAAGGTAAATTTTCAATGGTCTTTAGGGTAGATTGTTCTTGTGCCTCTTCAGAGTGAGTGGAACTCAGCACCAATTCCTTCTAGAACAATTGACTTTCAAGAATCCATCACATTCCTTAGTGGTAATATCCAGCACGTTGCTCTCATCTTTTTAGCTGACCAAATGAAGGCAGGAATAATGTGGAGTAATGTGCTAGAGGCAGAGCAGAGCTGGTGTGTGTGGGAGCATCAAGCCGTGGATAAGGAATTTTGGACAGTCTAAACTCTGCAAACATCCTCTGGCAAGGCTTGAAATCCTAGTGCTAGTGCTGGGAAAAGGAAAACCACACTTTTCTAGCAGCTTAGAGCATGAGTGAATTTAAAGGGCAGATATTGTTTATTTTAAATTTGGAAATAGAAAATTTTATAAGGAACTTGATTTAATCCCCAAAGTGTGTTTGGGATGTAATTGAAGACTCTGAAATAAAATGGCAACTCAGAGTGGATTTAGGGGTTGCAGCTGTCGGGAGGGATGTGTTTGTGCCACCCTAAGAGTACAAATTCAGGCTCACATCAGATGGAACTTCTGGCCCGTTAAAATAATTGCTAATTCCTTGTGCCAGCTGCCCTTCCTTCGAAGCACACTGCACTGAGGGAGCCTTACTGAGCCTCCTCTTCGATTTGCCCCTAAGAACGCTCACAGAATTTCATAGAATTCACAGAATCTCTAGGTTGGGAGAGACCTCCAAGATCATCGAGCCCAAACAAGCCCCTAACACCTCAAATCAACCACAGCACAAAGTGCCACATCCAGTCTTTATTTAAACTCATCCAGGGGTGGTGACTCCACCACCTCCCCCGGCAGACGATCACAGTACTTTATCACTCTTCCAGTAAAAAAAAAAACCAAAACTTTTTCCTAAAATCCAGCCTAAATTTGAGGCATCCTCAAAGTGTTTTTCAGTGCTTTGGAGTACATCCTGGAGATGATGTGCCCTCCTTTGACAGTGTGCCTCTGGATGGCAGTGGGGGAAAGTGAAGTCTCCACCTCCCAGGGATCTTTCCCTTTCTTCCTGCCCGTCACACCAGCCAGTGCCAACTCCAGGATCACACAGAGCCCATGGATCCCTCAAAAGAAATTAATCCCGAGTGGTTTTATCTCATTTTCAGTGTATTGCCTACTGCAATTTGGGCTCTTAATTTGTTTTTGAAAATGATGAATTTGATTTCCTGCTATCAATGAGTGTATGCCTGTCAGAAGGCTCCAAGCATGACTGGCATAATGAAAAGTCTTTCTTGTGTCAGAGTTGGAACTCTGAGCATTAAGAACTTCCCTCTGTTTCATAACTAAAATCAGATGGCAGAACTTCCTCTATTTCTACTCCAAGTTGTAGTTAATCTTTATCATCAAAGGGAATTAGCATGATACTCATCAGGGTACAGCAAGAGTAGAAAAATAGGTAGAAAATTTAGTAAATGGCAAATCTCAGTAATTTTCTTTGTTTGACTTACTGTAAGATCCAGGAGCTCAAAGTTCTATTGCTAAAGAAATATTTGTGACCTCTAAGGGGTTTCTTTTGGTTGCTGGAAATGCATGTGGGTGGGTCTCAAGCTTTTTTCACTGCATGAAATGCAAATCTATATTGTTGTTTAGGATGGTTTCATATCTTATGTACAGTAAAATTCTGCTTCTTATTTGGTGGGGATAACACAGAATGAAACACAATGCCCTCAGCTGCTCTAAGCAGATGAGAGAGTTATTCTGAGTGGATTTTTAGATGTCCAGGTGATTTTTGTTTTGTTCTCAGGTAGGTGAAGTGAAATTATCCTGTTCTCCCTCACAGTGGAAGTACCACAATTGCTCTGGGGACTGTTCTTGACCCCTGTGTGCAAAAATGCTTCTTCCCAGGTCAAATATTGCTTGCAGACAGACTCTTGGAAAATTCCATTTTCACCTTGGGTTTAGACTTGGCTTTATTTATTGCCTTTTTTTTTTTTTTTTTAATGTAAGTTTTGTTTAAGGATGTGATCATTTAAGGTTATTTTTATGCCTGAAGATGATACCCAGATCACACAGAAAAAATGGGTTTATTTGGTCCTAAGTTCAAAGATCCAAAGATGGGAGGCACCCTTGGAATTGTTGGGTTTGGAGAACCCCTCTGAAGCCATCGAGCCCATCCCAAGCCGTGTCCCCATGTGCCACATCCACAAACAAACACAACTCGAGCCAATGAGGTTTTCAAATTTCCAGCAGTTCACCCTCAACAGTTTATATATTTTTTTTTAAATTTTTATCTACATCTCAATTACATAGCGAGATGTTCTTTTTAAAAAACTTGTTTGTTACTAAGATATAAATCTACTTATTTTAGTCATGTAGTGCACGGCGGCGTAATGCAATACAAGAAGATTACAAGCTGATGGTGAGATGTTAATAACAGTAACACAAAACATTAAGGCAAGTGACATTTACATAAGTATCTTGATCTTAATACATGTAATTTACATATGAAAATTTAATCACCATAGAGATAAACAGCTGCAATGTTTAATTAAACTCTCCACACAAAATCAGCCTGCAAGAAGTAGTTTGTCACTGCTAATTTATCACAATTCTCATAAGTATTCTTTAAAATAAAAATGCAAAATAAATGACTCTTATTGATAATTTAACTTCTGGTTACTTTATCGTATTCTCAACAGGCTTTGATGATACAATTACAATACGAAGATTCCAGGCTCATTTTCTCACCATTTAGAAGACAAAACATAAATATATGGAGAACAAATGTATTTGTTTACAGACGGAAGGGTCAGCAGTGGCAGCTCTGGAGCACAATTTAGGCAAATTTAATGCTGTGATAAGTTATGTGCAATGAAGGGCTGGGAGTCCCTCTCCGTGGGGCTGTTGGAGGAGGAAACAATTAGAGGTGAAAATTAACGCTGGAATTATCCTGCAGGGGGGTCAGGCTCCAAATCCCTCCCTAAACCGCATATTTTGGGAATCAGAGATGGTGCTGACATTCAGGAGTTCTTGAAGCCCAGACTTTGGTTTTAAAGCCAAACAAAGCACTCGGTGTCTTGAAAGAAAGGATTTCCACGTCTGCCTGGGGATCCTTCGGGAAAATTAAAATTAGAAGGTTGGCTGTATCCTCTTCACGGCACTAAAAGCAAAAAACAGCTTTTTGGTAACTTCAGGGTAGGTGGATAACAGAAAAGAAAAAAAAAAGGTTTTGGTAATGCTGGGGTAGGTGGGAATGGAGATATTTAACATTTAGTACCTGAAAGTGTATATTTTTAGGTGTGAAACTTATTCTCTCCCCAGAAGAACAAACTGTATAATGAGGCTGTGTCATATGCAGCTTCTACATATGCTGAGAATTTATATATTGTTTATATATACATTTATTGAATTTCCTCCTCCCCAGAACTCTCGGGAACCTTGGCCTGCATTTGGCAAATTTATCATCAAAATTATCATCAAAATTTTCATCATGGTAAAGATGACTCCTGAAAAATCCCATTTTCACCTTGGGTTCAGACTTGGCTCTATTTGCTGCCTTTTTTT
>VWZN01000235.1:464774-484760 GCA_013396955.1 Regulus satrapa
TTTATTGTACCATGAGATAGCGCTTCCAAAATCCCAAACTGAATTGCTTTTCAGCAGATAAGCATCAAAAACTACATTTCCTGCTTTCGGGGAAGGTGCAATAAGGTGCTCTATCAGTGTAATAGTTCCCAATGATATGCTCTAGTAGTATTTTGATGAATTACATGATTATAGCTAAAATGAACACTTTCATCATGCCTGAATTAATAATGGTGGTATGATTTGGCAAGTACTCCTGCGGTGTTCTTTAACTCATCACTTCAGAAGACAGAGTTTGCGAGCCCATCCTTTGTCTCGGGGGAGCACAGGGATCCTTCACTGTTAAAAACACAGGGAGCAGGAGAAACGTGACGGCTTTAAAAGGGAAAAGGAAACTGATGCTCGCTTACCTCGCCAAGCTTGCCCTGACTCAGTCGCTTTATTTTTCACTGCCTTGTTCTGGTGTCTGAGGCACCTTTGGCTGTGTCAAAACAGAAAAAAAATCAGTTTTTTTTTTTTTTAAATGTTTTTAAATTCTTTTTGTGTGCGAGAACATGTTTGAGAATTTTATCGCAGATGTTTGTTGTAGGAAGGTGGGGGCTGGACTCTTCTCTCAGACAGCCAGTGATGGGAAAAGAGGATTTGTACCTCAGGCTGCACAAGGGGAGGTCCAGCTTGGGCATCGGGAGGAATTTCTTCACTGAGAGGGTTGTTAAACACAGGAGGGTGCTGCCCAGGGAGGTGTGGAGTGCCCATCCCTGGAGTGTCCAAGGAATGACTGGATGTGCCACTCAGAGCTCAGGGCTGGGGACAAGGTGGGAATTGGGCACAGCTTGGACTCAATCCTGGAGGGCTTTTCCAACCCAAATGATTCTATAAAATGCTGTGTTTCCAAATGACTTTAATTCCTTATAAAACCAGAATTTTCTCTCAAGGCCCTGGGTTTGCTGTAGAATTTGGGGTATCAAGTTGTTCCTTCCTGTGTGTTCTGTGCCAGGCAACGTTTGATTTTACCCTCACCAGTCCTTGAGTGAAGCCATGGATTGGTGTGACCATTCCAGGGCTCCTTGGGGGCTCCAACAATGTCCATAAAAACTTCCCACACTGAGGATTCCGTAGTTTGGTGCAGATGTGCACAGCACGGAGAAAAACCTGCTCTGCTGCTGCTGTTATAATATCATTTGTCTGGCAATAAATGAAGGCCCTCAATCTTTATAGCTGTCATCTAATCCCTTTAATGAACATTAATTTCACTGGAAATAATAATAACCAACCTGCTGTAGAGAAGGAATGTAAACTTTTGCAGGCTATTGTAAAAAATGCTGAAGCACAAACGCCACACAAACATCTGGAGCAGATGTGTCTGTAATTTCTGGGTTCGCTGGCCTTTGCTGGGAGCTGATGTTACAGCCTTGTGCTGGGGCACTGAACTGGAAGACAGGACTGGCTGGAGCAAGAGCTTCCTTTTTCTTTTCCTGAGTGCTTTCTGCCCCCAGAAATTTTTGCTCTTGGTTAATTATTATCCTCTTGGTTTGTATCTAACAGTAATTTTATGCCATGAAATATCTCAGGGTTGCTGATGCAGGAAGTCAAGGGAACGTAAGCAGTGTTTGTGAGCCCAAGCTAAAGGAAAAAATAGCTATATGATATAAATATATTAATGTATAATATCATATTAATATAATTGTTGCTGTATTTGGAGTAAATGACATTATAAGACTTAAGACATGATAGGATCCCTGAATAGTTTGGTTTGGAAGAGACCTCAGAGCCCATCCAGCCCCACCCCTGCCATCCTGCCATGGGCAGGGACACCTCCCACTGTCCCTGTCCAGCCTGGCCTTGGACCCTTCCAGGGACCATGGGGCAGCCACAGCTGCTCTGGGAATTCCATTCCAGCTCCTCCTCACTCTCACGGGCGAGAATTCCTTCCCAATATCCAAGCAGGTCACCTCAAACAAGAGCAGGGGAAGATGAACTCAAGAGAACTTTAAAAGCTTAGCAAAAGATTCTTCTCTTGGGGTAGGTCAATGGGTAAATATCATGCAAACTGCACAATCACATTTCTGTCCACCCAAACTAAATAATTTAACTATTTTCTAAGGTTTTGGTGTGCAATGTTTTTATTTTCTGGCGCTCTAACAGTGTAAAATCTGTTAACAGCCTGCATGTAGAGACACTGCCCCTGTTTAGCTGCTGTTATAAGGAAACAAATTGTAATTCTTAATTGAATTCTCCTATGGAGCTACCAGCAATATAAATTACAATGTCATTGGAATAAGAGGGGGGAAAGCCCTTTTTACAAGCCTCAAGATGATAATTTATAAATAAAGTAAAACCAAGAAGCCTTAACGAAAAATCCCTACGGAATCTGACATTAATAGCCTTTACTTTTAATCTGATACTATAAATCTTGCAGCCATGTATCCAGAACAGAAATAACAGAAACCAGACCAAGCTGGAGGAGATGTGGGGGAGCTGAAGACAAACATTCTCTTTAATTAAAAATATATGGTCATTTTCTGGTATTCCAGAGTGAAAAAAGTCATTGCTGCCAAGTTGCTGCCAATCGCTTTGCTCCTAAGAGAGGATTTTTGGTTGGATTCTTTGCCTAAAGAGTCTTCCAGACCCACATGTGCTTTGGAATTTTCAATATAAATTTTGTAGAGTTTGTGTTCTGGCCCCACTGCTGTAATTACATGAGAATCTCAGATTTTCAGCTGCCCGTGAGCTGCAGTGGTTTAAAAGGAAATTTGAATATTCAATATTAATTATTTTTATATTAGTACTAATCTTTTAGATTTCTTTTATGTGTGTATATATATATATATATATATATTTATTTATTTTTTAATGTTGCAAGGAACCTTCAGAAATTTGTCCAGAGAGAGGGGACAGTACATGGTGACCAAGAGGAGAGTGCAAAGTCTCCCAAGGAATTGAGCAACTCCATCCATTCCATATGTCACACACCAGTGATGGGAGCTGTAGAGTTTCAGGGTCTCTGGCTGGTGGCAGCACTCTACACTAAAATATATTTATTTAGAAATAAGACAAAGAGTAGGAAAAATCTTAATATTGTGACAAAAATTCTGCACATATTTGCCTCTTTATTTGTGTGCTTGGAGGATGTCACAAAGTGTTGAGATTGGGACTGATTTGCCCCATAGAGATCAGGGCCTGGATTTCACTTTTATTTTTTTCAGAGATCAGTAGCATTTTTCCCAGTCTTGGGGTTTTTTAATGTCTTAACTTTATTTTAGAGAAATTCTACCTTCTTTTTTAGGGTTTCTCTTTATTTTAAATGGTATGAAAGAATGCAGAGTAGGTACAGATCCCCAGTGTAAATGGTGTGAAAAAGCACAGAGTAGGCACAGATTTCCAGTCTTTCCAGGTTTGCCAAGGCTTTTTGTGGCTATTTTTTAATAACAGCAGCAGCAGAGTGGCACAGCCTTAAGTCTGCTCCTAAACCAGAGCAAACCCAGAAACCCACAAAATAAACAGCTGCCTTGACTTGTGCAGTCTGGAATGTAAAAACATCTGACCAAAATCACATTAACTGAGGAATAAGCATTTTAAAGAACAGAAATTTCCCGTTTTTCCAGCAGTGCCAGGGGCAAGCATCACCCTCTTGTCGTGCACTGGGCTCTGAGAGCTCGTGGATCTCAAAAATCCTCCCAGACCATAAACCAGGGGCTGTGTCAGGGCACTGAGCACGGCCCATCCTAAGCACTCTCATTTTTAGCTCAGGCAGATGCACCTCATCCCAAATATTTCTCTGGACAACTCATCACCACCTTGTTTCAAATCTGGGCGTTTCCCCATGTGCTGCATCTCATGGTGATCTTTTTGTTTTAAAAGCAACACAAGCAATAATGTGAAGCTCACTGATGAGGACTGCATAAAATGCTGTCTAAAAACCAAGTACAGTAAATTAAACATGATACTCATTACATAAATACAATTATATTTATCAGCCTTTTATAACCACACAAAGCATTTACCAGTAAGAGTTATTTTGGAGTAGATAATTCCCAATTAACTTTTACTACTTTATTTTTGCTAATTTAGTTAGAGTTAATTTTTCAAATAAAATAATAATAAAAAAAAAGCTGTATCAAATGGCATCTCTAACTATTACACTGGAGATGAGATATAATTAAAATGTTATGTATATGGAATTGCAGCTGATGGGAACCTCAGCTTAAACTCTTATTTTTGTCTTTATTTGATTATTGCCTGCTCTGCACAGAGAACATGATTGAATTGAAAGATGGCTGGGTGCCCACAGCCAGGATTTGGAGAGGGAAAGGAAAAGATTGGAAGGAAAATTACCTGCAAATTCAAACAGGTCAAGGTGTGACCTCAAATGTCCTGAGGAGTCCTAGGAAAGCCCTTCTCTGATCAAGAAATTTTTTTTATTTATTTTTTTNCTCTGCAGTTTTTCATGCCCTTTCCAGGTCCTTGTCTTCCCAAGGGTAGTGAGAGGTGAGTGACACAGTCTCTCTGGGAATGAGGAATACTCAGGGAATCCATTGACGCCGTAATTTTGGACTTTTTTAGAGAAATCCTTCAGGGCAAAAAAAGGGACTGGTCTGTGAAGCCTTCCTAGCTACATTTTGCTTTTCTGGTTTTCACTTTGCCTTGAAACATAAGGCTTAAAACCAGCTGGAATCAAGGCTGTTGGATTTACCCACCGGAATTCTACCGGAGACATCCTCTGTGCTCATTTCCCCATCCTTAAAGCAGGAATGGTCCAATGTCCTCCCAGAGAATCCTCCCTCCCGGCAGGGTTAGATGTGCTGAGGGCTGTTTGCCACACAAACTCCAGCTGAGGACTTTCCTGGGGCTCCGGGGGGGTGGTCTCCACACGCCAGGATGTTGGGAAAATGTGATTTCCGCAGGGAGAGGTGCGCAGGGGACACACGGGGCGTCCTTAAACCAACCTCTCTTGACTTCGCCTGTCGCCGCTAATTAAAACACAAAAGCAAGGTTGCTAATTGTGCTCAGGACAATGTGGTTGGGAAATAAAGGGAATGTGAACTCGGAGCCAGGAATTAATGCATTCCAGGCGGGAAAGGGGGGGGCTTGGCTGGCGGGAAATATCAGCTCCTTCTGAGGGCGAGGACAGTCACAGCCCCACTGTTCATTACTTTGGATGTGTCACATTTGCCAGGGTGACAAGATGTATTACGGACAAGGAGTTTTGCAGATGGAGAGAAATATCCATGGAAGTTGTTTATTTGATTTTTTTTTCAATATTTTTATTATTTTTTTTCTCTTTTCTGCACTACCCTGTCCAACCTTGGGATAATGGAATTATTTTATGCCTTTTGCACTATCATCAGGCTCTGGATGGCTGCACAAAGGCCACTGGCAACAGAATAAGATGGCTGTAAAAAAATGCAAAAAATTGGGATAAGGAAAAAAAAAAAAAGGTACATCCAATAACTTGCCCTTAAATTTAAAAGGAACTAAATGAGGAACTTCTGGACAATTTATCTTGCTGTTTACAGATAACAAGTCACTTTGTTTTTATGTGCTCAGTCTAGTATTCCATAATTTATTTGAAAGAAGATGAGAAATAATGTAGATAAATGATGAAGTGTCAGGGTCTGACGCTCTTAAATGAAGCTATTATGGTCAAAGAGAAAACGTAAAACCTGCGGCTCATTATGAGAGCGTTCTACTTGTCAGTTAAGTGAAAAGGCCTGGAATGATTTCCAGTTTATTTGTCATTGCAGTTATTAAAGCTGTCTTTTTGGTGCCATGAAAATGAATTGAAGACTTTATTCGAAGTAAATTTGTACTAAAGCTTTCAGATGTATCTTATGTGAGTTCAGTGAGGCAAGAAAACAGCTTAAAAGCTGAAATATTACAAGAAGGCAACTACTGAAGTCCTGAAACACACAAGAATATAAAGTGTGAGGAAGTTACACAAATAAATGAAGTATCTCATCTCTTGGGAAATAAAGCTTAGTTTGACTATATTGTACACTTACAAAGAAGCTTAGACAAAGAAATCAGCCCTTGTTAGTGGCAGCAAAATATTGTCTTTCACAGCCTTGTGCCTAGTGCTTACTTTTATATCAAGCTGTTAATTCTGGGACCAGATTATCGGAGAAGTGGGGATTCTCTGTTCCAGAGCACCTTTAGAAATGCAGTCTCTGAGTCGAAGGGATGTGGCATCCATGGCAAGATTGGGGTTTCTGTGACCATCCTTTATGGAGAGGCTCGGTGACCTCAGGGGTCTTTTCAAACCCTGATGGTCTCTGATCCCAGCGTGGCTCAAGAGCTGGCCAAATCTTGGGAGATAACCTGGCTGGGGAGACTCTCCCAGGGGGGTCCCTCTCCCTAATTGAACAACCAAAGCATCACATCTGACTAGATGGGATGGGAGATACCACGGATATTTTTATTCCCCTGGAAACTGCCTTAAAATGCTTGAACCTTGTGCAGCTGGAGGGTCACAGAGAAATGCTAGACTGAAATCCAGCCAGCCCTGCCACTGAGGTGGTCACTGACACTCCTTTTACTGCCATCCCCTCCTAAGATCGCTCCTGCTGAACTGTAAATCCCCAATATATGTGGAGAAGATTGATAGGTTTATTTTATTTCATTCTGTTCCTCTGGATTTCCTATCCAGCACTCATGTTCCCTGCTACCGCTTCATATTTGCCAAGACAAATTAGTGCAGTTCTACTGGGCTTGGACTGTCCAAATGGAAATTAAGAGTCTTTTTTTAATTTGAAATTGAAAGCTGTAGGAGCACTAAACTGAATGCTTAACTCCAAGCTCCAGCAGTCTTAGAGCAGTATAGTTGACACTTTATTGCAGATATTACAAATGTTATGACATGTCTTCAGGGTCAAGTTAAAAACAAAAAGGGTTCCACATTCTCATCAGAAGTAATCTGTCAGTTTTGTCATCAGATATTATAGCAGCCTTCAGTAGCAGTGTCACAGTCAAGGGTTTATCAGGCTCGGTGGTAGATGTGTACATACTCTGATTTCCAGGGGTTTATATCTGCAATAAAAATTCCCTCCAGGCTAAAACTTGGCATTCATAGCCCAAAGGGATTTTTTTAATTAAAAAAAAGTATCAGCGAAGGTTTTTCTTGAACGATAAGAGCGCACAAAACCCAAATCTATTCTGCATTTTAAAAATACTTTAAATCTTTTAAACTGGCAGACTTCAAATATTTAAGCAGCCAACTCTCTTTACATAAGAGACCATTAAAAAGGACATCCCAGGAAGGGGATAGGTGGCGGAGCAGACAAGTGCTTTGTGCTCATCACGAGTTTAAGTGTTGAGCATTTGATGAGATGTATAATTAGCCACACATTTCTAAAGCTCTTGGTGTCTCTCTCCATTGAAACTGTGCATGAGGGAATTAGAATGTCTGAGGCACAAATATAAATCACTTCTTCCTCGCCACCCCCTGACATGGTCCTGCAGGACGGGGCTGATCCGGCGTAAGCTGCTCGGATCAAGGCAGCCCCTCTGACACCCACAGCTGCTCCCTGGAGGAGCACCGGGCTTCATTTCCTGCAGCTTTCCTCCTGTTCCCCTCATGGAAGCCACCAAAATATTCCGAGCACGGCGGGGATGTTTGGAGGGAGAATAGCACAAAGAGAAATGCCCGTGCAAATTTTGTTTAAGGCCATTGACCTGGAATGTTCGTTTGTTGCTCAGTGACACTCTGGGGGCTTCTCTTGGAAAAAATTAAGAGCAATGCATTTGATACAGAGAGACTTGTGCTCAGAAATGGTGGAACACCAACTCTTATCCCTTTAAAAAGCCCATCTTTACTCAGGGAGAGGTGAAGCCCTGGCACAGGTTCCTTGAGAGTGTCCAAGGCCAGGTTGGATGGGGCTTGGAGCACCCTGGGATAGTGGAAAGTGTCCCTGCCCACAGCAGAGGGTGGAATGGGATGGGATTTAACCTCCAGCCCCAAACCCTTTTGGGATTCTGTGATTCAAGCCTTCGTTTGGATCCTGAGCCCAGACTGTCCGTGCAAATTCTTTGTGTAACAAAGCGTTAGGTGCTGCAGGCCCCACCTGGTTTCATTTATAACCCCTGGCTCGGGGACAGGGATAACAAACAGGTGTGGTAAAGAGTCACCAGGGTTCCCATAAAATCCCAGTAAAGCAGCAGAGAATAAGCTCTGCTGTGTAGCAGGAAAGAGGGGAACATGGCTGTGGTGCACGTTTTCAGCTTTTACGCTGTAATTCAACTTCCTAAGGGGAAAATGAAGGAATGTGAAGAAAGAAAACCAGCCCTGGGTGTGTTCACTGCTGTGTGCAGGGGGAAATTGTCCTCAAAGTAATCTGCACATGCTCCTATAGTGCTCTTGTGGAGGCACAGATTTTCCATTGGAAAATTGAATGGACTTCTGAGATGCTTGCTGTTCTCCACGTGGTAATTCAGGTGGAGTTGGCACCATCCCTTTGCCACCAGGAGCTGTTTCTGAGAGTCACCAACTGAGACTGGTGCCCAAGATATTCTCATTTGGAGGTGGTTTATTGCATTTTTTTTTTTATTTTTATCATTTTATTTATGTCTCAAAACTGTCAACATCCTTCACAAATTGGATTTATCCTCCTGTCCAGAATCCCAGGAGCCTCTGTGGGCACTGGATGCGGGTGAGCAGAGTTTGGTATGTTTTCACTGACCACTGTAACCTGCCCCGTGGCACAAATTCCCCTAATTTTGGGTGACAGCTGCCTACTTACTGCTATTAGATCACTGGAAACACCAAATATTCCCTAAATCTTCTCTGTCAATCAGACCAAGACTGAAAATGACAGGTTTGATGCCCTGTACTGGGCCATGAGACTGATGAGATGGAAGAAAGAAGAATTGTCTCAAGGGAAGCAAATGGTTTCAGTAAAGGGCCATAAATGCAAATTTAAGTACTCTTTCTAGTAATGCTAGTCTATTATTACAGCCTAAAGGAAGTTCATTTAATTAATAATTAAGCTCTTCAAGTTACTCTTAGCATGAATTTTAGTGTCAGGAATGGCCAGCAATTTGTTTTATGATGCAGCTGCGAGGAAGAAGTGACAGCAGTATGAAAAGGGGGGAAAGTTTTTGCCAAAATCATAAACAGAAAAAAAAAAAAAAAAGAAAAAAAAAAGAAAAAGCCAGGTTAATATACCAAAAATACCAAAGTCAACACTAAAAAAATAGCAAAATCCTGTGTTTTAGGAACACTCAGCAAGTCCAGTGTGCTGATTAAAGACAGAGAAAAAGCAAAGTCCACATTAAAATATCCAGTATCAAATAGCCACCACAGTTTTCCTTTGCTTTAATGGGGCAGCAAAGAGGTGATAATTATTCATTGCAGAGAAATTCCCTGCCTGCCAAACTCCTGCCAGCTCCAGGTGATCTCTGGCAGGCTCTCCAATTTCACAAATTCCACGAGCTGCAACGAGAATTAAAACCCTGTTCCCAGGTCCTCCCTGCCCAGTGGGTGCCACCAATGGAACGTTCTGGATCAGCATCCTGGACAGCACTGGGGTCCTGCTGGGGCACTGCCTCCCTCTGAAACTGGGTTTTCCTGTGCTCTGGACAAAGTTTATCCCCTTACTGTTGCTTTTTCCAAGCTGTAGTGGTGATGGTTTTCCCACTGGGAATATCAGGGTCATGACCCACAGAAGCATCAACGAAGTGCTTTGGATTTTCTGCTGCAGAAATGCAAAGTTTTGTTGATGGTATATTGTTTTCCCCCCCTCAGATTTTCATTTCTTTTTAACAGTTTAAGTGATTAAGAATGACTTGGTGTTGTGCCCTGTTTTCCCCGTGCTCCTGTTTTCTCCTCCTGCGTTATCTGGAGGTCGTGGTTCACATCTTTCTTCAGTTTTCTCTTTAATCCCTGATTTAACGTGGCTCAAAACCTCTTTCTGTATTCACCCCATGTGACTCACAGAGCAATTCTGCCTTGCATCTCTGTGTAGGGGTAAGCAGTTGTGTCTTCAGAGTGAAGAAAGGAAAAAGATATTAGCTCATATTATTAATTGAAATGTATTAATTCCTGAGGCTGATCGGTTTCTGCCCACCCGGGTGAATATTTTGGAGCATAAACATAACACTATTTCTGAGGAAAACTATATTCACATATTCTATAATTCCCAGTAATTGATAAATTATAATACATTTTTATTATTGCTATAAATTTAAGCTCTGAAAGATTAATACAATTTGTGTTTTCCATGCTTTTTTTGCTGGATAGGGCTATGAAAATCTGGGTTTGGGGAGGTGAGCACCAAGCCTTGCTGCCGTGCTCTCTGATTGATCCAAGAAATGGAAGATTTGGGTTGAGATCTCATGAGCTGTGAGATTATGAGCAGTCTGACTGCACAAAATTAACAACCCACATGCTTGGGGTCAGGGTCAAGGAGAACTTTTTATTTTATTCCATTATGTCATCAGAAAACGGACATAATAATTTGGGGATTTTTTGTTTATTTGTTTGGTTTTATTTTTTTCACGTAGGTGAATAAAGCAGAATAGAAGCAGAGTTGTTGTACGAAAGGAAAATGATTCAATAATTCAGAATAAAGGATTAAAAATTTGAGCAGAATCCTAGAATATACCGAGTTGGAAGATAAGGTTGACTCTTAAGGATCATGGAAGCCCAGCTCTCGGCCCTGCACAAGGCATCCCCAAGAATTCCACCAAAAATAAGTTCTAATAATTCTATTAAATTGTGATCACATAATTTTGAGGGTTTTCCTACCAAAATACACAAGGGGGAAATATTCTAGATCCTGCTGTCTATTAAATGTTCCTTAGTGTTGGCTTTTTTGAGAGGTTTTGAACACCAAGGGGTGTTTTTTTGGGAAGGGTGAGGAAGTTGCTCCTGCCCAGGACAATCTCCTCTGTCTGGTCTTTCTCAGACACTCGTTCTGGTCCAGCCATTCTCACCAATTTTATTGCCTGTGTGCACAGGCATCATTCAAAATAGAAGGAAAAGTGTTATTTAAGAATTTCTTATCTTTACAAGCTCTCTACAGACTTTGTTAGCATTGAAAGAGTGACTAGTGAAATGGGCAGCGTGGTCTCTTAACTGTGTCCCTGTGAAGTGTTTTTAGGATGTAAAATACAATAATTTTTTAGAAGTTTGGAAAGCCCTAAGATCTAATCTGAAGTTAATTTTCCAGGTAAAATTTAAAGAGAGGACACATTTAAAATTTTCTTACAACAGAAGGGAGTTTTCTTACAAGGAGAAGGGGGTTTGCACTGTGCAAATATGCAGGTAACATTGTGAAGCAGGAAAAAGATCTAATCAGTGATTTCATGTAAAATTTTTTTGTTATTTCAGTGCCCTATTACACAGCAGACAAGATTATTCTAGCTACAGTCTTTTAAAAGCTTTCTAGCCAATAAGATAATGTTAAAAACTTACAGACATCCACTTAGGCAAATCAGCAAAACTGCACATATCCTCTACTCTAAACAATATTTAGTTATAATGGCTTAAAACAATACATAAAGGTTCATTATTAAATTTACATATTTATATGATCTTAACATTTTCCTAAAGCATACCGTGCATAGCCCTATTATTCCTTATTCTTCCTGTCTTTTACTTTATAACATTTTCCCATTCTAAAATTTACCTTCACGCAGACTTTAGGAGTTTTACACCTTTCCTATTTCCCACACCGAGTGGAGCCCCAGTGGCGCTGGCTGCCCTCGAAAATGCCGAGTTAACGGAGGTGAACCCCAATAAAAACCAGATCCAGAGGCGTCCAACTCACGGCGACAGGAAGGAGTGGACGATTAAAATCTGTGACATTTGACTGTCGCTTGATTTATCTCCAATTCAGGCCACTTAACTTAACTTAACTTAACTTAAACCACGGCCAGAGTACTTGTCCAAGCCCTGGGCTGACAGGAACAGAGCACCGGCCATTATTCCTGCCGGAGAGTCAGGGGGTTGAGCCATCCATCCTGCAATTCCTTGGATTCCCAGAGCTTTTCGCGCGGCTTCCTCAAGGACAGCGCTCACGTCTCAGGCGCTGCGGTGACAGATGGGATACAACGTGTCATGTGATGGATAACGCCGGAGCCACGGCGCTCAATCCTTCTAATACTAATGGCAGCATTATCGTCGAGATTTATGAGAATGTCAGTTCCAAGTTCCCAGTTCCATTCATGGGTTTTAAAAACTTCAGCTGCAAAAAACATGCATCCATCCCATTAATTCTAATTATCATGGTTCATCTTCTCAGCAGTTTTGTACTCCGGAACCTTTCAGTGCAAATTAACGTACCAAAAAAGTGTATTAATTAATATTTGTAGCTTTTAATTTCTGTGAGAGTGTTGTCTGGAAGCAGCTGGCAGTACAGGGCCACTGCTATTGAATCTTTGCCAAACAAGTGCAGATGTAATTTTGTTATCTCTTGCTTAGTCATTTACGCAAATTAATTTGAACAATTAGCCTTTTACTGGTCCTTCATGAATCATGCAAAAGGGATCTGCCAAAAAAATTGCTACTTGACAGAAAAGAATTGGTTAACGTTGTGAATCTTCCAAAAAGGTGTTACAGTGTTTGGGATAAAGGAGAACTTCAGGAACAATCTTAGTGGTGCCAGTTTTCTTTTGTATCCCTTATCTATTCCACTTATTGCTGGGAAAGAAATACCCTGAAAGAAGAGAAAGCAGCAGAAATTTGGGAACTTTTGGATTAAAAAAAAAAAAAAAAAATTAAGTTCCTTGCCTGGACATTGTCTTGACTTCACTGCTAGCAGAACTGTGCTGATATTCTACAGAAAAGAGGTGGGTGTTAAGATCACTCCAGAAGGAACAGATTTACTCATTATTTGAAAAAACACCAAAATCTTTCATTTCTTTGGACTTCAATGTAAAGGAAATCTGTTGCCTCACGCAAATGTCTCTCCTCTGAGTTAAAGAGGCTTCCACATAAGAGCTCGAACTTTTATTTAACTAATGTGAACAATCTCTACTCCTCTGTGGAGGCTGGGCTTGCATGGCAGGAAACTCTGATGTTTCATTGCTCTTTTCTTAAATATCAAACTGATTTTTCACCACATAATCAAACTTACCAGCAGACAGTGCCATCCAGAGACTCTGGGTAGTGCTGCCAATGGAAATCTGTCTCGGTTGCTGTTACTGTAAACACCTTCTTCTAACTTTTTTCTTCAACATTTTTACATATATCCTTTCAGTTTAAATTGTATTGCACAAATCTGAGCTTAGTGATGGACATTCCTAATTTGCAGCCAAGTTAATTTTTACCTGTCCCTCTGATTTCACTGCTAAGACAGTTCTTGCAATTTTGGAAGGTAGGTGCTATAATGTTGTCTAGGTGAATGAAATAGAATTAATGGTGACTCTCATCCAGAATCATATAATCAATATATTAATACTATATAGATATATAAATAATGATAATTAGCAATAAATAATTTAAATAAAACATGACAATTTTGTCCATCTTGTCTCCCATCTCAGCAAGACATTGACCCTTCAGAACAGATAAAGTTTGGGGCAGTAGTAGAACCATCGCATTTTGCCTGAAATTTTGACTGCAGCTGTGGAAACAACTTCAGAATGAAATATTTCTTTTGTGGCAGTCACACTGGAGCTCAAACGAGCACTGACTCTTCATTAGCTGAGCCAGGCAGCCCCGTGCAAATTCCATCACTCCGGCAGGGTAAGGTAGGGGTCCCTTTCCCTCTAATTGTTTCTTCCAAGCTGCGATTTCACAGCCTGTATTGTTATTTCCATTTGTCCATTTGATTGTGGAGAGAAGAGACCAGATGTTGTGTGACAAATCATAGCTATTTGCAATCTGTTGGAATTCTCATGAATTGTACCGGGGATCATTTTCTGATAACTGATCCTGCAATCGCTTGTGCACGTGCATCGCTCAGAGCACGGGATGCCCTATGGAAGACTGTTGGATCTATTCATGTGCCCCAATTAAACACGCACCACGGGCATTTGTGGGAATGTTTGTGGTGGGAAATCCGGGGATATTTGGAGCCCGCCCGTTCGATTCACCGTCGCGTCAATTTCCATTTCATCAAACCCCACGTTTATGTTGCACTGTAAAGCTTGAAATCAGCTCATGGTTTTTTATTATAATTAGGGTATGTGGGGCTCAAAATTTGGCTGAAGCTTATCCTGCGGCAGAGCGATCCAATTTTGTTTGCTAAATCGTAATTCCCAACAAATAGTTCCTTCAGGAAAGTGCATCCAGCCCAGCCCTGTTATCCATCTGTTTTTAGGGGCTGTGGCTAATCAGAGAAGTGGTCTCTCACTGCCACACTGAGAAGAATGAAGTTAGTTCCTCTGTAATTGAAAGTATCAGTAGTAAACTTGGCTGGAGCTTGATTAATGGTATATTAAAATCAGAGTCTTCGTGGTGAGTGCTAGATAAGGAGTTTTGGGCAAATTACTTGGTTACTGGGAAACCTTTAAATTTTAATCATGGAGACACTTCAGCATCATTAGGAACTGAAAAAGACAATGGGCACTGGGAGGAAGTTATGTGAATTGATGTGCTTTTCAATCTCTTCTTCTGTGGGCTTGTTGAGTGATGCACGGGCTGCAATCGAGGATCCTCTTGCTCCCCATGCCCCTGATTGCTGTTGTTATAATTTAGTGTTATCCAGTTCTTTATGATCATGGAAATCAGATGAGTTGCTTGCAAAAGATGGAAGGTTTTAGCGTAAGAAAATGTGGTTTAAGAGCCTGGATTGTCTCTGCAGTTTGTCTCGATGTGGGGGGAGGCTGCACTCTGTGTTTACAACGAGTGGAAATAGCAAAACAGGCTCTTTAACACGCATTTATTGTTTAATGTGATAATAATACAAATCTCAAATCTACATTTGCACCTCACTTTGAGATCCATTCTTGTCTGGAGAGCACGTGCATGCCTGTGCCATGTATGGGCTCATGTAAGTGGTATCTGTGACTGTCTATATATAGATAATATATTTACTATCCATATTTGTTACCTATATTCTTTGGGTATATATTTAGCTATATTTACAGAGACATAGGATGCTGC
This sequence comes from Regulus satrapa, assembly GCA_013396955.1. Classification (NCBI taxonomy): domain Eukaryota; kingdom Metazoa; phylum Chordata; class Aves; order Passeriformes; family Regulidae; genus Regulus; species Regulus satrapa. The sequence goes on from VWZN01000235.1 coordinate 479,800, forward strand.
AATAGCACTTTCTGAGGATCCACATGGGATATAAACCTCTCTCCTGGTTGACAGATTGAATTTAAGGAGTGCCAGTAAATCTGCTGCACTCAAGCCCTCACGTCTTTTGGTCCTACCTGGGATTTTGGAGCAACTCTAAAGATGTCAGGATCTTATTTCCAATGCCATGGAATAGACAAGGAATCCTCAACATACTCAAAGTGACATCAAGGGCTACAAAATTCCCCAGCTTTTCCAGAGAAGTATACAATGGAATTTGGTTTATTAAGTGACCACAGTAATTTAAATTTAATTTGTTTGCCTTCACTAGCAAAGGCAAGCTTTCTCCTTCCTAAAGATGTCCTTTAGACATATTTTCTTAATGGCCTGGATTTATCTGTAGCCAGTTCATGTTTGCACCAACCTTCCCTTGTGATTTAAACTTGTTTTAGCCAAGCCTTCATTCATTTTATTGGCCTAAATAAATGGCTCTGTTTGATCCTCATCACTCAAGAGAGGTTGGAAGTTTTTCCCATGTATCCCTTTTCCATAGTTTGGTGAATTTTCCTCCTTCCTGTGAACAGTCTGCAGCACTAGGCAACCCTAACACGGTGCTAGTAGAACAGTGGGAATATTCTCCTGTTTTTAATGAGAATATTATTCCTTCCTCATCATGAGATGCACCCATGTTCTGTGCTCATGGGGCTGTTTCATCAGCAGTTTATATTCAGAATATAAGGAAATCTTTGCCTCCTTCTTCCATTTCCAAAACAAAAAATTGCCAATTATTCATTCCTAAATTTCTGAACTGGAAGTTTTGTTCTACTAAATGCTATCCTTGTCTGTCATTGAAGTCCCCAGATCCTTTCACTTACCTGTCACCTGAAATTCCTCAGAGTTGGTGCTGCCTTCCAAATTCATGTCAGGAAAAACAATGTAATTGGTGTAGTCGCATCCTCTGTCAAATTAATTATCAAAATTGTTAAATAGGATCAGTTCTGACACCTGAGCAATGTAGGATTAACAGCGATTTGTCCAAAGTCACTTTGGAGAGCTGTGAAGGAAAAGGTCTAAATCCCGCTGTGTTCTCCAGAGGAACATGTATTTTCTTCCTGAAGGTAAAGGTGTTCTAGGGAATTTTAGGCTGGGAAAAACTGTTTATTTCCTGCAAAGACAGAACTTGCTGCAACAAAATATTTTCAGAAAAATAAACTTCCTTTTGCAATATCTGCAGCATTTGTTTTTGGAATAGTTTTTGGAGAAGCTGGTTGGGAATGATCCCTGTTACTATGGGATGCAGAAATCCCGAATCCAAGCTGTTGGCCTGAAAAAGGCACAGTAGCCATCTACCAGGAGATCTGGGAATATCCCATTCACTGAGTTTCTTGTTGATGCAGATTAGAAACATTTTTAAAATGAAGAGAATTTTCATGAAGGATGATACCATTTTCATCCAAAATAGCCACAGGCTGAAATTCTTGCTACAGAAAAGAAAGAGCCAGACTGAAATGTGAGGGAAAGAGACATATCCAGACATGGTGAGTTGTGCTTCTTTTTCTTTCTTTAATTCTTTTTTTTTTTTTTTTTTTTCTTTTTTTTCTTTTAATAGATAATGTGGAGTCAGGAATCGAGAATAGTAGAACAAGTCCTAGGGGGATTTAATGGAAGGGGACGAAGTTGTTGTGGGAACGTATTGCTTATTAAATTTTTTCATTCAGATATTTATTGTGTGATTTATGGTGACTTAAGCTTATTATGTGCCCCTTTTTACTTGGTCATGTAGTGCATATGTGTACAACAATTAATATATCCAGAACAGATAAAAACACTGGGAGAAGCCCCTCTGATCAACCAAATTACCTTTGTTTACAGTGCAAGACTTAAATTTCATTATCAGGTCATTCCATATCTCTAGATCTATAGAATTTGGAAATCTCCATTTTTCCCTTCTTCCCCCTTCACTTTCAGATCCAGTTTAAAGGTGCAAAACTTATTTCTGGGCTAAAGAGATGAATGAGAATACAATTCAGCATCAACCCAGGACACTGGCATGTGAAGAACAGATTTCACAAATATTTTTGAAGCTCAGGATTCACTGGGTCATTTATAGGATTTCCCACACCTCATTTTATGTGTGCACAGCCCAATGGTGAGCTGGAAATTTGAGACAAATCTGAGGCCTCTAAAAATGCAACGCTTATCTAATGTGGTTTAGATTTGTCTTATCAGCCTTGCAGAAGAGGAGTGTCTGAGGGACAGGCTTGGGTCATTTATCAGCTTCAAAATGTCCATAAAGATGTCTGAAAAGTTGGAAAGAGACTCTGTGTTCAGGGTATGTTCAGCAGCTGCAGGGGGGGCTGGAGTTCTGCCTGGTGAGAAGGCCAGGAATCAAGGGCCAGTCCATGGCATTACACGGGGTCACTTCCCAAAGCCCCCTCTTTTTTTTTTTGTAATTATGGCAATCCAGAGCTCACTCTTCCATTTTTTCCTTTTTCCCTTCCTCCTCTCCTCTCCTCTCCTCTCCTCTCCTCTCCATTATTATTATTAATAATAAAATCATTATAATAATTTATTTCAATTATTAATCTGGTCCCCTCTAACCCACAGGTGTCCCCAATTCTCATCCCCATCCCTCAGAGAGGGAGGGAGCAGGTGGCTGTGTGGGATTTAGTTCCTGGCTGAGGTTAAACCATGACAATATCCCTCAATTTCTTTGTCTTCCTTTGTCACCCTGTCACTGGGAGAGGAGAGAAATCAGGAAAAAGAAATTTGATTAAAGATCCGTCACATATTAATGAACAAAAGTGCAATCTTGGCACTTCATGCTAGAATGGAACATTTAAAAAAAAATCACCAAGTGAGACATAAGAACACTAGAAAAGTTTGGATTGGGGCATCAAAATTCTTTGGAAGGCTATGTGCTAATCAAGAGCAAATGTAAGAATCCCTCAGGCTGAAAGGGCAGTGAGTATTTGTTATATCGGAGGTTTTCAATCAGCATTTTCGGGACGTGGGCTCCCATTATGATAATGATGATGGGATTAATTATCACCGTGAGAACGAGTGATGATGGCACTTTGAACTGTGTTTGTCACTGCGTGGCACAGGCTGCTGCTTGTTTTTTCATTCCCAGGACATGCAGGGGTGCTGCCTTTGGCCCTGGGAAAGGGCCCAGCTGGGCAGGAGGTGTCAGAGGAGGACAAACACCAACCTGGCAGCCTCCTTACCTGGCTGCATTGGGATACCACCAGGAAAATAATTGGGATTAGTGCTTGGGATCAACATTCAGCGGCAGGATACGATTTAAACATGCCAAGTGTAAATAGGTGTTTGCTTTCTAAGAAATAATATTGTCACAAATGCCATATTTCCAACATTTATAAAGCTTTAGCAAATGTAGGAAGTTTATTTCAGCCAGTGCTGGAGAGGGAACATAAACCACAGTGGAGGGGAAAGGGAGGCAAGTGAGGGCACTTTTCACCCCTGGGAATAAATCCATGAATCCATGAACATTTCCCTGCAGCAGGAGCAGTGTGGGCAGAGCAGAGCACTGACAATATTGGGTATTTTCCATTTGTGAGCGGTGCCCAATGATTATTTCAGAGAAATATTGAAACAAAAAAATGAAAATAAATCAAAATACCATGGGCCACTGAGAGGAATTGGGAATTTGTGATATAGTCTGGCCTTGGCATGGGGTGTCCAGCTTTACAACCAAACTGCTCCTAAGTCACAGCAGATAATTCTGAAAAAAAGGAAACTTCTGATTCCTCTGCATACACTTGATAAATCTTGACAAAAAAAAAAAAAAATTACTTGAATTTATTTTCAATGAAGTTTTAACATTTATCTGCTGCCTATGTGACTTCCAGAAGCTTTTTTTTTTTTTTTTCCTGAAGACCTCACTATTTGTTGCAATTTGTTTTTATATGAATGGCTACCCATGTGGAAGAATGTGCTCTGGAACTTTTTCCTTGTAATTAAATTAATTCAGGGGACATGGAAGCAGCTTCTGGTGCTCTTTAGCTTCTCTTACTTTAGTAACTAATTAATGTACAACTGACACACACGTACTCAGCTTTCATAATGTTATCTGATTAATAAGCAATAACCACCTCAGTAAATCAAAATTAAATGCCTACTTATGGCAGTGAGTTTAGAACCCTCCTGCCTAGAGACTTTCCATTGATTGATTCATTAAATATTTCATTGACAGATGAAAAGAAGAGGAAAAAAAAAATCCTCGTGAGCAGCTTTGCCTTTTGTTTTATAGGGCAAGTTTTATACCATTGGTTCACTGAAGAAGGTAAAGTTCTGCAAAGGGTCTTGGGTGGCTGAAAAACCAGATTAAAGCAGGGGTGGGTTGTGCTCCAGGCACTGCTGGAGAAGGGAAAAGGGATCCCAGAGCAATAAATCACTCCCTAAATTTATGAGTCCATTTTGTGGGTAATTAGTGCCCTGCTGGAACTACCAAAATCTTGCCGGTGCTTGCATGGAAGGTACTGGAAGCTTGATGAAGGGTGAGGAAATGAAATATCTCCAAGAAGTTGGAAGGAGATTGGGGCAGCCTTCTTCTGCAAAGGAAAATGCCTCTGGAAGAGAAATTTAGGCACTTAATTCCCAACAGAATTCACTAAATCCTGCTTTTCCCATGGACCTTCCAGTCAGAAGCATCAAAATGAGTTGACAACCCTCGGTTTTAGAGCGCAGATGAAAGTTCAGAAGAGAAGAACTTTTCAAAACTCTTCTTTTTAGGGGTAAGCATTCCCTTCCATCTATACCAGGGTATTTTGGCTGCTTCCTGATGCTTAATGAAAAATATAATTTAACAAATATTTTGTTTTCTAGTACACAGAAACCAGTCTCAGGTGTGAGGAATACATGCTCAGGATTTGCAGATGTATGGACAGGTTCACCACTTAAGAGTTAAATTTTTTGCTCCAAGACTTTTCCTGAGTTCCCATTCTGACTTTTTTTTTTTT
>VWZN01000235.1:491733-502298 GCA_013396955.1 Regulus satrapa
GCCCTCCCCCTTTCTCCGAAAAAAACGCTTAAAAAAAAAAAAAAAAAAAAAAAAAAAAATCCAGTGCTTTTTTTAGGTAGTGCTATATCCAGAGATTGCCAGCTACTGATTTTATAGTGCTCCTGAGCACTCGTTTTTAGGGGATGGCTTCAAGCTGAACAAAGTGTAGACAGGGCTCTATTAAATCCATTAAATCAAGGGATATTGAATGATTTGAATGATTCAAGGGTTTGATTTGGGCAGCCTTAGAATCCCCTTGTGCTGCTCACTCTCAAGCTGAGGGGAGGGGAACTTGAAATTTGGCAGGCAAAGGGTCCCAGGAGACCCTCAATAAGTTTATCCCAATCCAGGGATGGGGCAGCAGCAGGAGGAGTGGGATTGGGAACCTCTGAACGGAGGCAGAGCTTTTCAAACAGCTCTTCTCATCAGAGGATGATAATTCCTGAAAGCACCTTTGATGTGTTTACTACACACAGCAGTAGAGTTATGCTGCCCCTAAAGCCACTAAAATCCATGGAAAATGTTGCATGGATTTAAAAATGATACTGTGCCACTCGTCTTGTAATGCTGTGGAAGGGAAACATGCTCCAAGTCTTGAAATAATCAAGGGTTTGGAAACAAACCCATGCAACTCCTCCCCAGCTGAGTCCTGCTCAGGTTTGGCTGTGGCTGCCTTCGGCAACCTGCACGATTCCCAATGTTTCCCTTCCTCAGGCAAATAGATCCCAGTAATGCCATGGTGGGTTCATTTGGGGCTGAGCATCTTCGTGCTGAGCTGCAGGTGCTGCTGCAGCACTGGGAAAAGTGGGATGGGGTTTAGAAATCCCTGCTGGGTGATTTATCTACCAAGCATCTTCCTTTTTAACAGAATCCTGTTCAGCAGTCCCTCAGTCTGGGTTATTTTGGGACCACTGATCCCGTGACAGCGATGGGGTGGATTTATCAGGGGGTTATTCCCACTGATGGCTTTTTGTTGTTGATTTGGTTTGCTTTTAAATTTTATGGAAATATGGGTCACGGTAAGGAGCCATTGAAATGTATGACTTATTATAATATATATTAGATTAAAGTATGATATTTATAAAATATGTACTACAGATATTATAATGATAATGATAATTGAAATGACAATGATAATGATAACAACAACAACAATGACAATATTATTATTATTACTATTATTATTATTTTTATTATATCACAGAAATTAATTTTTTGGGGGTTGGAAGGCACCTTAAAGCCCATCCTATCCCAGCCTTGCCAAGGGCAGGGACATCTTCCACTATCCCAGCTTGCTCCAAACCCTGGCCAACCTTGTCTTAAACCGTAGGAAAATAAAAGATTTAATAAATAATACTGCATTACAGATAATAATGATTATAGTTATTGGTACATTAAGTGTTCTATTATAGTCACACAACTAAAAATACAATGTGTAGATTATATAAAATAATTAAAATAATTATCATTTGTCAGTAGCACCTACAGGCTGTTTGGTATGAGATATTTCTCTGGTGGTTGAAAATGTATTTCTGTGGTTTTTTAAGGAAATGGAGTTTATCTAATTTTTTTTTCTAATTAATTTTTTATCTCTTGCTGTGGATTGCCCTNCTTACCACAGCCTAAAACTTTCCAGATGATCACATAACTTTAAAAATATTTTTGGGATTGCTTGTATGGCTGGAATGTTGAAATCCATTTCTATTACCTGAAACTTATTTTTTCCTGCAGAAAGGTGGCTGAAATCTGGATCACATCACTGGGCAGTGGTGGACTGCCCTGTCCTTCACATCCTAAACAAGAGCTTAGTTTGGAATTTTTAAAAATATAAATGTTTGGTGCCGTTTCCACAGAACAGCCTGCGGGTGGTGTTCCCAGAGAGCTGAGTGTCCTTTCAGAAATAGTCACAGCTGCTTTCACGTGGGCTGCTCTTCCCAAACCAGCAGAGAAACGCAGCTGGAACAGCCTGGGAAAGGGACAGGACAGTGGGGCAGGAGGTGATGGTCAGGGAAGGGTTTAATCACCACAAAGCCCCAGGACGGGTTGGAAGGAACCTTAAAGTTTACCCCATTCCCAGCCCTGCCATGGCAGGGACACCTTCCACCATCCCAGGCTGCTCCAAACCCTGCCCAGCCTGGCCTTGGACACTTCCAGGGATCCAGAGGCAGCCACAGCTGCTCTGAGCACCTGTGCTGGGGCCTGCCCACCTTCACTCCAAAAATTCCTCCCTGATTATCCCATCTCCCCCAGCCCTCTGGCAGTTTAATGAGATGCTTCTTCCCAAAGGTGCCCATTAAATGGGAATTTCTGCAGGTCTTTTCTGGTTGTGACATCTCTTCCAAGGTAAGCCTGGCTTACTTTACACACCTGTATTTGCAGAATGGCCTCTGCATTCAAACTCACAAGTAAAAGGTGAGTACAACACTTGTCCTGTACAGAAAATCCTTGGTCTTGGAGTGTTTTGTGTATGGAAGCAAAGAAAAGAAATCCAGAAATGGGACATAGAACAACCCCCCCCACAATGATAAGAAACTCCCCAGAAGTTCTTACAGATAATCTGTTTGTAGGGCTTTTTTCAGGGTTATTTTAACTTAGAGCACAGCAGAAATGCAAGATGAGGAACCTTACTGTCCCTGCTATGCCTTTTTCTCCCAACATCTGGATAAGCACAGAGGTTCCTCTGGATGTAGTGTTATTACTATTAATATATATTTTATTATCATTATTATTATTTACAAAAAGAAAAGGTTTTTCACCATTTAATTTTAATAATTGACATTAACAAAATAGAATAAGCAAAATCAAAATATGAATAATCTTAATATAACTTTAGGTGTCCTATTTCAGCACGGAGCATCTTTTGAATGTCAAATTACCAAGCCTTGGAAACAAAAAAGAAAAAAGAAAAGAAAAAATAAAGAAAAAAAGCAACTTTAATAATGGGATTGGAAAATATCAGAGGAATTCTGGAGCTGCTCCGTGTGCCGTCCTTGCTCCCTGCTCCTCACTGCACGTGTGCCTCAATTGTTCCAAGCCCACAACGCCTGCACATGGATGGCAGATTTTTGTTATTGCAGAAAGCCTGTCTTTGACCTTTCTTTGTAATTGTGACACCAGTTGAATTCTGCCTTGGTTCATGGCAATTTACTCCATCCTTTGAGAGTTCACTAGTTAATTATTGCCAAGTGAATTTTTAATTTGCTCCGATGATTGCATTGGTGAATGCAGTCATTAGCGGGAAATTTATTTTAGGAATTGGCACTAGAGGGAGCTAAGTAATTGTATCATTTATGGATCTGGGAAGGGGAGGAAAAGAACATTCATTAAAAACTTGCTTTTTTTTTTTTTTTTCTGAACCTGCTGATTTTACAAATATGGCAGCTATGCCTCAGCAAATTAGAAGTGATAATGAATTAGTTAATTTTCCTTACTGAAAACTGCTATGCTCAGATTATTAAGTTACTGTATTTCTGTTTTACCAGCTACCAGCCAGTAAATTAGGACTTCTAGGACTCTTTTGGGAGGGCGAATTTTTGTAACTATTATCCTTGTTTATCATTCTTTTGCTCTCAAGAGCATTACAATGCTCACGGATGCCCTCCTGAAGTTCCCGTGCATCCCCGGGTGCTTTCCAGGATGGATGGCCCCGGGGGATGCTGCAAGAGGAGCAGAGCCTGGAGCCTTTCCAGGCTGAGCCAAAGCTGGGCCTGCACACAGAGTGTTGCATTTTCCAGCCCAATGTCTGCTGAGATCAGTGGAATCCCACTTTGATCCAGTGGCAGCTCACTCTGAATTTTTGTCTTTACTGTTCACCTTCATTTTAGTGGAGCTGCTGGAGAGTCCAGAGGAGCCCCGGAGCTGCTCCAGGGCTGGAGCCCCTCTGGAGCCAGGCTGGGAGAGCTGGGAATGCTCACCTGGAGAGGGGAAACGTCCAGGGAGAGCTCAGAGCCCCTGGCAGGGCCCAAAGGGGTTCCAGGAGATCTGGAGAGGGACTGGGGACAAGGAGGGACAGGACAAGGGGAATGGATCCCACTGCCAGAGGGCAGCAATGTGTGGGATATTTATTGGGATATTGGGAAGGAATTCCTGGCTGGGAGGGTGGGGAGGGGCTGGGCTGGAATTCTCAGAGAGCTGTGGCTGCCCCAGGATCCCTGGAATGTCCAAGACCAGGCTGGGCACTGGGACTTGGAGCAGCTTGGGATGGTAGGAGGCATCCCTGCCCTGACAGGGGGGGCACTGGGTGGGATTTGAGGTCCCTTCCATCCCAAACCATTCCCTGATCTCCAAAGCTCCCAGCCATGATGCTGGATCCCATCTGGAGCGTGCACAGCTGTATCCCACAGCCTGCAGCTGTGGCTCAGAAGATCCCAGAGTCATCCCCAAACTGCCGTGCTGCTCCTGCTCCCCTGCTCTGCCCAGCTGAGGAAATGGTGGCGTTTTAGTGTGATATGAACTGCATGCAAGGAATTTCCAAATCCAAGAGCTGATGCTTCCTTTCTTTACCAAAATGTCACCTCTCGAGGTAGTGCGCCTGGTAAACAGGAAGTAATGCAGACAGATAATTAAAATAAATTAAAATCCTGAATCCAAGATGTAGCAGCTGGCCTGGATTCTTTGATAAGGGTGAGAGCCTCTGACGTTGTCCCGAAATAGTACTGACAAAAATTCCTGAAATGTGGTGGCTTTCTGAGCCCCCTTCTGTTGGAGCTTATGCCATTTCCCCCTCATTTCATCCTTTTTTCAGGCTGGGGGAAGGCACGAGCACTTCCACACCCCCAGCTGGGAGCTGTACTGGTTTCACCTGCTGAGCTCACCAGGAAGGAATCAGTGCCAGTGCTTTCAAGGGGGTCCCTTCTCCCAGAGTTTTGTGCCTGGGTTAAGGTGTGGGATTGCTCTGCTGGTGCTGTTGGATATGAGGATCTCTCCTCCTTTATGTACTTGCAGAGGTAGGTGTATAAATGAGGACAATATTGGCCTTTTTTTTGTGTTTATTTTTGTGCTTCCTTGTATTCTTTTCCCCCTGGAATTTTCAAGATGTTCCCCACCTGCAGTGCCAAACACTTATGGGTGTTTGCTATTCCTCTTTCACTTCTGAATTCTGGATATTTTTACTTTGGATAGCCTCGCTAAATTCTTTATTTCTGTGTTGTATTCCTTTCCACTGCCCAGAACCCTTTCCTGCTGTAGTTCTCTCAAGTTTCTCAGTGAAAAACCACTGAGCCTTGCAAGTCAGATTCCTGCTCAATCCTGTGGAAAGCAAACACCACCTTTCATGCTTTTGACACTAAGCCTGTTGATCAACGGTTTCAATAGATATAAAGAGTAATTTTTTAATCCAAGGAAATTGTAATTTTTTCCTTTTATGTCGTACATGTGTGGGCAATGGGAAAAATTGAGTTTTGGTGGGGTGGGTGTGTTTCCCCAGTGGCTTTATCCATCCTTGGCTCCAACAGGAAACCTCTGGGGTGGGAACTCTGGATGAGACTTTGCAGTTTGACATTCCTGTGCCATAACTGGGGCTCAGAACCTCCACAAATTCTTTATACTCTTAATAAAATAGCTTGGAAATATCCATCTCTTTCTGGCTTTTCAAACCAGTGACAAAAAGTTGGGGATTTAAAGTGGAGTAAAGCCCCTCTCAGGAAGGGTGGTGCATCTCTTCTGTTTCCAAGAGAGTTTATTTTTTAATTCCATTGGTTCAGATTTACTCTGCACCAAAAATCTGTGCTCTGCATGTCAGGGATTATAGGCAATGGGGTTTTTGCAAGTGTCTGGGAAAACTCTGTGTCTACTCTGTGCATTTCTTTACAAAGTTGGGTTTCGTTTTGTTTTGGTTTTTTTTTGTTTGTTTGTTTGTTTGTTTTTTTAAATGAGGGAGTCTGTGAGCATCTTTTATCTTTGCTCAATTTAACTTTAAGAATATCTCTGGTAGACATTAAATCCCTGGAAGTGTTCAAGGTGAGGCTGGACAGGGTTTGGAACAACCTGGGACAGTGGAAGGTGTCCCCACCCATGGAAAAGGGGTGGAACAAGAAGGGTTTTAAAGTCCTTTCAATCCAAACCATTCTTGATATGCCATGCTAGAAAAAGCCTGGGTTTTTTTGGTTTTTTTTTTTTTCTCTGATTTTGTTAATCAAGAGCATAGGGAAGGGTTGTGAGAACTTTTACACTCTTACATGGATTATAAACTGGCACCAGGTGCACGAAGACTCCTCTGGGGTCCATCCCTGCAGTCTCTCAAAACTCAGATGGTCTAGGCTCTGAGCATGGAGGATTTGGAAGACTTTAAGGTTCTTGGAATCAAGTGGCTAAAAATACAACGTTTCTTTCACAAGAGGTATTGATTTTATATCTAATCTGCCAGGACAGGGAAAGAAAAGAGATTTTTACTGGTCAGGCTGATCATTAATGCCACGTGAGAATCCTCTGGTCGCAGTTTTTCTGCCATCCCCAAAGCAGGACTGATTTTTTTATTGCTCTAAGGCCTGGGATCACAGAACCTGATGTTGTTCCTGTCCATAAAGATTTAATCTGGGAGGAGCATCTCTTAACCTTCCAAGTTAAGGGATCTGTATATATTGAAGGAGAACATCTCAGTATTTTCCTTTAGATCCTCCCTTAAAGAAGAGCTTTTCCCACCTTCCTGAAGTGGTTGGGGAAACTTAATAAAGGTTCATTTTTCTTCTTGTTTTCCTTTTGGGATAGGCTGAGATTCTGGGGTGCAAGATGGCAGCAGAAGGAAAATCTGCTCCCATCAGAAATACTCGGGTTGTGTAAACTGCAGAAATTGGAAAGGCCTTGATCAAGTTTTTAAAACTATTTCAGCAGATTTAATGGAACTTCTTATAAGGCACTTGAGGAGCTAAAAAAAATCCTCTCACTCTTTGGAAGACTTGGTGATTCTTAAAAGAAAACTACCAAATAAAAGCTTTTTTTTAGCTCAATTTTTTTAAAAAATAACTTTTTAAACTGATATTTCTCTTTCCCTCCTGTTCTATTTATTTACTTTCATCAACAGGAGGCTTAGAATTTTTAAGGCATTTGTTCAATAGTTTTTTTAAATCCCAAAATCCTGGGTGTGTCCCTTTAGTAGGTACTTGTCAGGCCAGTGTGTGTTGTTCCAAAAGCAAAGCCAAGTTATAATAAATTAATCTCTTCCATGCCGAATTTAGAAATTCTAGTTCCTGAATTTATTTTTTACTAGAAATTACAGCTTTGTAGGGATTTTGACTTCAGTGGGAAAAAAAATGTAGGGTTTTTTAGATCCTGAAATGAGAAATGTTTAGCACATTTTGGGTGTTTTGGTATTCCAGTATTTGTTCTACCACGGTGGAACGTGGAAAAAAAAATCTCAGTGAGGTTTTACCTTCATCCCTCCTGCGTCCTTGGCTTGGCTTCATGGTCCCTATATTTTGTGGGACAATTTCCTGATGTTTGGAGATTGCTCTTCTGTGCACTCATTTAATGTGAGCTTTTCCTGGGCATGCTTATCTAGTAAAAATACCCTTTTAAAGTGAATTTTAAAGTGAATTTCCGAGGTATGCTGCTCTTGGGGAGATTATTTGGCATTCTGGAGCTGATCAACAAATCCCACAGGTTGTAGGGAGTGTCTCTGGAAAACCTGTGGGTTTCCCTGAGGTTTGTGGTGCCCATCCATGAGGCTGTGGCAAAAATGCAAAAGTCAGACACAAAGCTCTGCATTTCCTTTGGTTTTTGACTCCTCTGTGACCATCTGCAGTGGGCCAGAAAATAAATCCATGATGGCCAAGGCACAGCTCTGGGCGTGAGCTTGGCCACTGAGGGCCAGAGGTGTAAAAACTTCGGTGGTGTTAGAAAGCACTGGTGACACTTGAAGTGCTGGTTTGACCAGTTTGGGAGAATTTTATGGAACACGTTCCTGGGTAACAAAGTTCTGTATTATAAACTGTTGTCTCACTGAATTCCTTTTAGCCATTTTCTAAAATACAGTGATTTACTGCACTTTTTCATGTCTCAAATCTACTTATCTTGTTAGGCAACAGGTTTGGGAGTTTTTCCACATAAAATATTTTCTGCAAAGAAAATCCAAACAAACAGACCAAATAAACAAAGGTGACTTATTTATTTATACAACACTCAAGTATTTCTAATTCTCTCTTCTAAAGTTGAAATCTTTCATAATAACAGGCTTGGGGTGTCCCTGGGCACCCTTTAATTCCTGTTTCCTTCTGGTTTGTCAACAAAAAGATGTTAAAGAAATTTTCCAGGCAGTAATGGAGAGCTTGGAAGAAGTCAGATCCCATTATCCACCTATTTTTACATGAATTTTTAGACAAATACAGATATTTTCCATTTTCTACACAGCTGCAGAAGGGTTGCACTGGTGTTTTACTGGATTGGACTCCATCATCCTGAAGGGTCCCTTCCAACAGCATTTTCTGTGATTTATTTCTCATCTTTTCCTTCACCCAAAGGTGATTTCCTCAGCAGATTTTTCTGCTGAGGAAATAATTTTGGGAAAATATTGTTGGCCTCTCCTGCAAGAATTCTGATGGTTGGTGTCACATTGATTTTTAATTAATTTCTTACCTCACATTTGATGATTTTTTTCTTTTTTTTTTTTAATTTGTGTGTTTGGTTTGTTGTTCTTTTTTTTTTTTTCTTTGTGTTTCTCCCTGAATTTAAGGCCTGATCTGGTAACTCCCTTTGGATTTAGTTGGGTTCCAGCAGCACAGCCACTGCTGGAACAGTGATGGGAATGTCCAGGGATCAGATATGAGACTTGGCAGTTTTCTGTACCAATTATTTCTTACACTTCATGTATTACCAGCTTTTCTTCATCCGTTTGTCTCCAAAACATAAATGTCTGGTTTTAGCATGCATAAAAATGATGTCTCTCCATAGCTAAGAGCTGTGAAATATTTTCAGTTGCAGAGAAGGCTGAGCTGTTGAATAGTTCACCAAAGCCTGAAGCAAGCTGAGTATAACACAGAATTTGGTGTGGCCCAGCTGATGCAAGGCATAAAATAGGCATAAAGGAAGGTATAAATTAAATTCCATGGTGAGATCCCTTGAATTTTTGCAGTGTTTGGTGCAGTTAGAGGGAGGCAGCACCTGAATTTGAGAGATTTGTTCTCATATGAGTGAATTTCCAGCTAGCTCAGCTGGTTCAGCAAAACTGCCCCAGACTTGGCTGTTGGATATCTGCTCTTTTAAAGACCTCTTTAAAAAAAAAAAAAAATCACTTTTTTTCCACCCAGCTATTTCTTCAGTGTGATGAAAAACACAAGCACTGAGTTCATAAGATGCAATTATGGCTATTTTTAAATGGTTTATGCTGTATTTTTTTATTTCCTTGATTCAAGTCAGACATTTATCTGAAGTTTAGAGTTTTATTCAGAACCAATAGAGAAGGGTGGATTGTGCATGGAATAAAAATCTTGTGTGTGTTTCTCAGTATTTTTTAATAAGAGCAGTTTTAATACCCTCAAAATATTAGCAGGTGACATGAGAGATGGAGAACCTTGAAATACAGTACTTTCTTTCAAAATATTTTTAATTAGTTATAACGTTATTATTCCTAGTTTTGTTGTTTAAGAAATTGTGCCTTGGTCACAAATGCTTTAGATATAAACAAGGGGAATACATTCAATTAAAAAACTTTATTTATCAAGTTTTTTGGGTTTTTTTTTTTGTTTTGTTTTGTTTTGGGTTTTTTTTGGGTTTTTTTTTTTAGTATTTATTGAGTGCCTTGGTATCTCTCTTAGTTCATATGAAGTATTTGCATTTTTTCTCCAAAAAACCATTGATCGCCATCAATGAATAACATCTGGAATAATATCAGGAAAAAACCCCACCCCTATGGTTCATTTCTGCCGGCTGCCCAAGGGGGTTATGCCTCCCCCTGCTTGTCAGGTTTTCAGCACTCTGCAAGGTGCGAGTGCTCACTTGGGGCTGGCAATCCCCTCTCCTCTTCTGAAGGGAGATCCATACCCACTGCTCCGCAGCACTCGGGAATGCCAACATCTCCTCCTCAGTTTTGTGCTGCGGCCTTTTGTCCTGGGGATTAAACCCCAGCAGGTCTGGGATCAGTGCTCTTTAGTCCTGTTGGTGCCTGAGGCTGAATCTGCATCTTTGGAATTGTTGTGTTCTCTTGGGTTTTCCCGGTCTTCAGGGGAGAGTTGTGGTTGATGCTGTTCAAAGCGCTCCAATCCCTTCAGAGCCAAGATGTGGGACAAGCAAGAAACGTGACTCTTGCCGGGAATGAGTTTGCAGGTCTCAAGGAGGCAACTGCTGCTCCTTCTTTGGGGGCTCCCTGTTAGAGGAGTTCATTAATAAAGGCAAAAATACCTTGTTCTGCTGAATTCAGCTTGGGAAAATCCTGCTTGGTCTGTGGAGGCCAAACTCCCCATCCCAGATTGTGCCAATATTGACTCCAGGGCAGCCAGGCCGGGGCTCACCCATTTAATAAGGGAGCTGGGTATGTTTTAAGAATAATAATAATAATAATAATTAATATTATTATTTCAATGTATTCAAAATCCATGGGTACCACAGAATGGTTTGGGTTGGAAGGGACCTTAAAA
>VWZN01000235.1:502548-515724 GCA_013396955.1 Regulus satrapa
TGTGTTCTCTTGGGTTTTCCCGGTCTTCAGGGGAGAGTTGTGGTTGATGCTGTTCAAAGCGCTCCAATCCCTTCAGAGCCAAGATGTGGGACAAGCAAGAAACGTGACTCTTGCCGGGAATGAGTTTGCAGGTCTCAAGGAGGCAACTGCTGCTCCTTCTTTGGGGGCTCCCTGTTAGAGGAGTTCATTAATAAAGGCAAAAATACCTTGTTCTGCTGAATTCAGCTTGGGAAAATCCTGCTTGGTCCGTGGAGGCCAAACTCCCCATCTCCGATTGTGCCAATATTGATTCCAGGGCAGCCAGGCTGGGGCTCACTCATTTAATCAGGGAGCTGGGTATGTTTTAAAAATAATAAAATAATAATAATAATTAATATTATTATTTCAATATATTCAAAATCCATGGGTACCACAGAATGGTTTGGGTTGGAAGGGACCTTAAAATCCATCTGTTCCCAACCCCTTATTGAGCTGGAATCCCAGTCATAACTTTAGGTTGATGGAAATCCAGGAATTCCCTTCCTTGTGTGCTCAACTTGGTCTCCCACATAAGAGTTGGAAGATGTTCCCAGTACAATTCCCTGTGGGAAGGGCACAGTCATTAGGAAATTCCTTTTTTTCCCCCTATATGGTAGAATAACAATCTCACCACATAATCAACATCACCTTCAACCAGCCAGTGAATGGCAATTTGTCTCCAAGGTTCAGGGAGTGCTTCATTATTAAAGACGTTCATGTTCTCATCAGCCCCCATTGTCCAACAGCTAATTACTGCTGGGATTAACTCGTCTCCACCTCAAGGTTTGTATGTCAAATAAACCTGAATTTTGAACACGAGGAAGTTGCTGGATATATCTCAATTTTAAATAAGAGAGTGAAAGTCCTTTCCTCCGAGAGGCTGAAGGAAACTCTGCTATGGCAAGCTCCCTCACCACGCTTTTCAGGGGAAAAGCAGTGGGGTTTTTTTTCTCTCTCTCTTTTTCCTTTTTTTTTTTTTAATCTCCGAAAGAAAATTGGGAAAAAATATAACCAAAAAAAAAAAAAAAAAACCAAAAAAACCAACAAAAAAAACCACCCCAAAAAAGCAAACAAACAAAAAAAAAACCCACCAAAAAACCCCGTCTTTTAAACTCCTTCCAGTTGATGCACCATGTTGTGACACGTCATGTAAAGCTGCATCTGTTATGCTGAAACCAGAACATGAGAGAGGCACTCTTGACATGAGGAATCACAACACGAGGGAACAGCAGGAACACGGAAAGCGCAGCGCGGTTCCTTTTCCCGTAACCCCAGCCCGGGGAGAGACGAGGCGTTTAACGGAGCTTCCAGCTCCACTCAATCCGTGTTTCCTCCCCAATGACTTTTCTCCCCTCTCTCCAGGCCTGGCCCAGCCCTTTTCCATGGGGGGAAAATCTTGTGGGAGCTCAGAAATGCCAAATCCGAGGGGAGTTTTGCCCGAGAGGAGACCCTAGGATCAGGCCTGGGAGGTTTTCCCGCCTGTGAAGTAGAAAATAGACTCAGATTAAGCGAGCAGACTTGTTATTTGACAGTTTATAAAATATTTTAGTATCTTTTTGGCAGTAGCAGTTTGAATGTTGGCAAATGTACACGTTGCTTGCAGTTACAAAACCTTGTAATGAGTACTTCCCACTGTAATAGCAGTGAGCTGAAATTTGGATAAACCACTTAGACTTGTGAACTCTGACATGCCTGGTAACTATGTCTTTGCAAAAAGAATTTTGTCAAGTATTGGAGCTCCTACTAATAGCACATCCATCTTTCTGCACACTATAAATCTTAAGAAAATTTCTATTACTCTGCAATTTGTCTGGCTTATGCTATTTATTAGCCATTTTATTCTGCTGCTTTAAGAAGTAATGTGATGTTCATTTTATTGCTGGTTCAATAAATTGTTAATTATAATGCAGTGATTGCTGCTGACGTGATTTAAAAGCCACATTAGCACTATAGCATTAAGTTTTAACTATTTTACCCTTCAATTCCCTGTTTATACAACAGTAAAAGCAAAATAGCCTTAGACTAATTTTAAAAATGAAGGTACTTGTATCTATTGATCATATGATACGCTAGAAACTTTTCTTGGGGTTTTTTTTTGGCTTTTTGTTTTTTAAAGGTTACTTTCAGGTCTAAAAAGAAAATGCACCAGCTGAGCACAGTCTTCCTGTTCAGCAAAAAGTGTTCTTAAAGCAAGATTAACCCCAAAGTTAAATTAACAGAATTACTTAGTTAAATTAGGACAATTGGCCTAATAGATTAAAGGAACAAAATACCCAGATAAATCATAATCATTTTATAGTTATGTGCAGCTTTTGGTGCCCATTTTGTATAACAATGGAGCAGAAGGGAGGCTGAGATTGGAAATTGAACCTATTTTCTCCAAGAATGTTGTAAATGGGATTGGGGGAAATCTCCATTTTGCTGATTGAAAGTAAAATCTAATTGCTGCAAGTCTAATGATCCATCCTTGACTGAGCAAGGAGAGAGAACTGACTCAGGTCCAGAAGCCACACACAAATATTGGGCAGGATGGATGGAGTGATGGAATTCTGAACTGGAGTGGCTGGGGACACCTGCTGCCTCTTGGAAACATGTATCACTCATGAAGATTTTGGGTGAAAATGTTTACTTTTCTTACTTATAACATGTGATTTTTTTTTTCCCTCATAGAAAAATAAGGGAAAACCAAAACAGGTGTGAAAACTGGTACACAAGGCTGTTATATTTGCATAGGCACACGTATATATTTACTATCCATAAAAAAATTAAAAAATGTATGAATGGATCAAATTCTTCCTGGAAATCGTGTACCACCACCAAAACTGATATGCAGCTCTCAAGGACTGGAAACTAGAGCTCACTGATTCAAACAAAGCCCTTTAAATACACAGGAGAATGTAAATTTTAACTGTTCCCAAGTGACCCTGCCATGGAGCCCTTGGATTCCATTGGGAATGTTCACCATCACCAGACTTGCAGGCTGCAGCATCTCTGGTTAAAGCATCTTCTGAGTCCTGGGCAGGATTAATTTGTAATTAATCATACAAAGAATTTAAAAAAAAAAAAAAGAAAAAAAAGGTAGGAAGCCTGTGGTTAGGAGAAACTGCCTGGTTGAGGTTCTCTGCTCCATCCTTCCTCCAGATTTTTTTGGGAGATCTACTGCTAGAAAAACCAATAAATCACAGCAAAAAGGCTTTCCTTGGTAGTCAGAGACTTATTGAAATGAACTGAACACCTAAACCCTTTAGGGAATCCTAGAAGGGAGGAATCTTATTTTTATTGTCTGATTGAATTTAAAAAATCTGCCTGGAAGAGACCTTCTGCCCTTCAACTAAGTCAGAAATAGTTATTAACTTGTAGACACCCTTTTCAAAGGTGGACTTACAGTGGTTTTGCTGTAAGAAAACAGCCTAAGTTATTTTCTTGGGGAAGGATCATTTCCCAAAAGAGAATAGTTTCTGCCAAAGGAGTGTATTTAAAAAAAAACAAACAACAAAACCTAAGCAAACACGCAAACCAAACCCATTGCCAAAGAAAAAAATAAATCAGTTTACCCCACCTGCCTTTGGGTTGACTTATTTTGATAACAAGACTTATTTTTGTAAATATAACTTAAGTTTATGAGTCTTTGCTTTTTTTAAATTTAGTCATCCTCATTTTATTTTGCTTAGGACACTGGCTGAACTGCTTTCATAAAAGGATAGGTCTTGGTACTACTCATGGTAAAAATTACTGATATTAACTTAGATAGAATTAATTTAGATAAAGTATCAGAATTAAGCAAAAGTTTGGCAGCCAGCTGGCTCCAAGATTTCAGGCTTTGGGAGCAAAGATCTGAGCTGAAGGGACTGATAAAGCTCCTGGAGCTGCCATAATATACTGAAAATCCTATCCTTGATTTAGTGCTGCACAACATTGCAGTAAAAGAAATTGAGACATTAAAAAAAATGACTGTGGCCCCTATTAAGCAGATTTAAAAGTGGTAAACTAATTCCAAAAAGTAATGGGGGTGTTTTCAGCAGCATCTCATGGAGATCCAGCCAGGGCCTAACGCATTAGTGTGAAATGAGTAATGATCTGGAAAAAAAGAACTTCAAATGCTTGCAGATCACACAAGTAGGGGAGTGGTAAATAGGGAAAGGGAATGATAATTTGGAGAAAATCCAGATTATTTCAGAAGGACAGACTGGTTTTCAGAGAGAACTTCAAGGGTGACTTTTTTCTCCATCAGGAAGACCTGAGGAATAGTTGGGGAAAGGGGGACAGGGCTACAAACCCAAGACAAAATCTCTGTCTGAACTTCCTTGAGGAGCAAGAATTTACCTCCCAGGTTTTCCAGGGTGGTGAGAGGCTCAGGCCTGGGACTGCAGGATTTGGACTGGGGATGCTCAGAGAATTTCTGTGAGTTCCAAGCTGGTCCAGGTCCTCAGCATCTCCTTGTGTGCCTGAGCATCCCAGGTGTCCTGCCAGGCTGCTGGGGAATTTTGCATTCCGAGGTATTCTGTATTAAATCCTGGTTTAAAACTTGCACTTTTGCAAAGGCTGTCTGGAATTTGTTGAGAAATTCAGATCCATTCTCCCTCTGCCAGAGTCAAACAGGAGATTTTCAGGAGGCTGTGCTTATGCTGCTTTCAGTGAAACTCTCAGCCTGGAGTTAATCCTCACCCCAATTAATTAATATAAATTACATGAGGGAGTGGATAAATGGGGGACAGCCCTGCTTTAAAGGAGGGTTAGAACTAGATGGACATTAAGGTCCCTTCCAACCCAATCTATTCTGATTCTCTGCATTATTTAGCTTCTGTACATAAGTATTAAATTAATTGTGCTCATGAAAATAATTTTGATCCTTAAATTTTTTGAGGAAGAAAAGAATGTAAAAAAAAAGTTTGTTTTTATTTTAATAGTTAAAGCATCATTATATCATAACTGATTTTTTTTTTTTTTTGGTGGGTTGTAGGAGTTATTTACCACTTAATCACATATCTAAAATAATACAGCCAGTAAGGGGAATTAATTTCATGCTGACTTTATTGGTAAGCTGATAGAGCTGTGAAAACCTGAGGGTTAGATAAATCCTGAATTTGAAAAAAAGAGGGGCTCCATGTATTGAATTATCTACACAGAGTAGAGAAAGTGAGATACAGAAATAAGTTCTGATTAATAAGACAAAGGGAAATGGTGCAAAACAGATGGCATCCCATTCTGCCTTATGATTATGTATGATGTCATTACAAAACACTGGGATTTTTGTGTTAGGTGATTAGAGACCAAACTCCCAGCTTAACTTTTTCTAAAGTTCAGCTTAATCAATAGAATTTTACATCCCACTGGTAGTGGACTCCAAGAAGCAGTTCTTGAAGAAAAGCCTGCAATGAGGAGTAAAAAAAGGGATTGATACCAAAGTCGAAGACATTTTTCTGATTTATCCATCAGACTTTGATTTAGTTAATCAGTTCTAATGAGTAACTTTTTTTGTTGAGCATGTTACAAAAAAAAAAAAGAAAAAAAAAAAATAGAAGAAATTGCCTTGATTTCTTGATAAAAAAATCCACTAGATTGGAATGCTTGCAGTAGGAAGTTGGTTGGAGAAAGGTAGAAAGAAGACAAATTTTATGGTGTGTGTGTGTATGTATAGAAATAACAGAGGAAATCTAAATATGATGGCCTTTATAGAAAAAAACCTCACCATTAAAAAAATAATAATAATAATGGGTGAAAAAAACTAGGAAGGAGTCATTGTTCAGTACTGACTGAAAAATGGAATATGTTTGGGCAAACAGTAAAAAAAAAAACAATCTCATATAAATTCTTTTGGAAAGGCTGGAAAGGAAGGATGGAGAGCCTGATCTGAGAGAGTGCCATTAATTGAAGTGCCATCAATTCCTCCTGGTGCCACCACTTTGGGTGGATTGCAGGGACACGGAACTCACACGGGCAGGAGGGACAAGGTTAAAGGAATGATGATGGGAGGGTTTGAAAGCTCCAGGCCTATTTTTGATTTTGCTGCAGCAGGGATATTTGCTTTCCTTGCTGTACTTGAGCACCGGGCATTTCTATTTCTGGAAATGCCCCGAGAACGTCATTCAAACTATTTCAAAACTCAGGAAAATTTCCTGGGTAGTTTTCAGTTTGCATTGCAGTTCCCCTTCTCTCTTCCTTCCAAGATTGTTCTGATAAAAAGCAACAGATCCTGGAGATAAATCCACATTTAATCTTTGTGAGAATTATGAGTTGTTTGTTCTTTGACCAAAGCTACTTCATCTACATCGTCTCATCTTCATTTTAATCTTCGGCTTAAATCAGGACGGGGGAATGTTTCTAAGCAAGATTGCAAGACTTTTTTATTTTCATTTTTCCCTCAGCATCATCTGAAATATCGGGGGAGGGAAAGTTTATTCTTCAGGCATTGAGATGCCTGGTGCCAATTTGGTTTAGTATTTTAGTGTAATTTACTCATTCTATTTAGATTTTGTCCAGTTTTTAATTTGTCACTTGTGTGTCATATTGATAAATGTTTACTTTAACATGTGCTATTTGTTAAACAAAAATAGACCTAAAGAGACTCCACAGTTTTTCTTTCCTCAAGGCTGTTCTTCTTTCAAAATACTTAGTGAATTCTAGATGCCTAAAGTTTCAGGAGAAAGAAAAGTGAAAAATGGGAGTATTGAATGTGTTTCATTTACAGGTGAAGTGTATATAGGGACAATTTCTCACATGGGAAGGACAAAATCTGAATTAACAGTGCAAGTAGAGAGGGAAGGGCACGGATATTATAGGAAATAGGGCTTGGAGGCAGGATCAGCTGTGCCCAAATCCTTCCTGACAGATCCTTGTCTAACTGGCTCTTTGCATCTCCACTGATGGAGTTTTCACAATCTCTATAGGCTCCTTTTTTATTTTTGTTAATGTCTCATCAAAATCTCCTCCTCAGCAGTTCCAGCCTGTTCCTATTTATCCTTTCTGAAATGGACACAGGGAGCAAATTCTTTGCAGCTACCACCCATCTATGTACAAACTTATCACTGCTGATGCTTCCCTTTGGGTTCACCCAGCTCACTTAGCATCAGTTCTATACAGATCATGTTTCCCAGCCTTTTGTTCCTTAGCTCAACGAGTTTAGGCAGAGGAAGAATCACTGGATAAACATTATGCAGAAATATTTTTATATTTTCACCCTGTACTTGAGCTGAGTGAATGGTCAAGCCAGAATCAAATATAATAATTAGAAATGAGCTCTGATATTTGGGGTTGGTTTCTGTGGTTGTGATTATTTATATTTATTGGGCTCTGCCATGAAAAATAGGGTCCAGCATCATCCCCCCTCTCCCTGTGCTTATGTGGAAAGGACAATTTTTGAAGCTTTTATCCTAAAGCTGTTGTTTCTATCAAAAAAACCTCAATGCGGAATCAGGTAGCATTCAAAACATCTTCATGAAAACATTTTGAAACTATTATTTTTAATTTAAACTGGTTTTACAGAAGGAAAAAGGGCATTCACAGCAGAGCTTGGCCTTTGGCTTGGAAGGGTGTGGGATGCAGGACACTTTCCCTTCCTTTCCCCTCTCCTGGCACCTTGTTCATGGAACCATCACTAGTGGGTGAGAGCCACATTCTAGAGGCTCTGGGAGCCTGAAATTTTTTTGGATTTGACTGGTCTTAGGAAGAAAAAAAAAAAAAAAAAAAAAAAAAAAAAGAGAGAGAGAGAGAATCATAGAATATCCTGAACTGGAAGGGACCCACAAGGATCATGGAAGTCCAGCTCCTGGCCCTGCACTGACACCCCAACAATCCCATCACATCCTAAAATTCTTGTCCATTGCAGAAAATTTGTGTTGCTCTTTCATACCTAATACACTGACTGTGATTGTAAAAGAAAAAAACCCAACCAACCCCCTCCCCCCCAAATTCTTGCTAAATATTTTGCACGTCTAAAGAAAAATATTGGTTGAATATTATTTCACATATGTTAACCCCAGAAAAATGAATGTAAAAGGGAGAGAAAAAAAAAAATCCCTCATGCACATTTACAGTGCTAGGAAAAAAATTAGATCCTTTTGATTTTGTGTTTATATAATGCACAAACTTATACATTTAAGTTACCAGATAAGCAATTAGCTATTGAGCTCTCATTGAGAGATTTGCTAAATGTTTGTATTAAAACCAGGGCTTTTTCTTTTTTTTTTTTTTCATTTTTATTTTTTGTTTTGTTTTGTAATCAAAGTTCCCTGTTTTGTTTACCATCTGGTTTTGGCCATCAATTTTTCCAGTTAACTTCAACTTTTGCTGTTTTTATTGAATATAACAGGCTCTTATACCAAAAGGGTGGACATAGGGTCCCATTTGGCAAATCGTGGGCATTTAGCAGCAATCCATTCACCAAAAAAATAGTGTAAAGAAAATGCTGGAAAGTTCTCCTTTTTATTTTTTCCATCTTCAGCCTTCTGTCCCTCAAGAAATGCACTACTGGAGTTAGGAAGCCCAGCTTCTGGGACACAAAGGCCCTGAAGGACATTTCTGGGCTGGCAGGAGCAGAGTTTGACTTCCCAACTGTGGGCAAATCCCTCTCCTGATGCCAGAGGATGGTCCCCCCGCTCCACAGTCAACACAGCTTAAAACTGCATCCTCAAAAATCTGTTTGCTCATCACTTTAGTCTTCCCTGAGCATGCCCAAGTCAAAAATAGATGATCCCCTTGGACAGGATTTGCCTGATCTGACTTGTGGGGTTTGGAGGCAGATTTCCAGCTGCCCTGGGAGTCGGGAGAGCCACGGGCACCCCTGGAGCTGCCCAGCAGCTTCTGCTGAGGCTTCCTCTCCTCCTCCCAGCTCTGCTTCCAGTATCGGGAGATCCCTTTTCAGTCCCTCGTGTTAAAGCTGGCCTGGGTTGATGGCTGAACCTGAATGTACAAGCAGCACTCGAATTTGGGGCAATGCTGTCTCAGTGCAGGAGGCAACGGCTGCGTGTTGGAGGCTCCCCACCCAGCAGATGAGTTCAGTGTTCCATTTCCCAGGTCCCTGTGCACGGGATGATAAATAGGAACGTGGGAAACCAAAGGCAGCTTTTAGCCACAAATGGCACTGGAATGTGCCCATAAGCAGAGTTCAGCGAAGCTCCTGTTTGAGATGTTGTTGTTATTTTGAGATATTATGGTGCAAAAAGAGCTTTGCTCTAGGGAGAACCACAAACCCAGGCTGAAGTTGAAGGAACTGCCTGGTTCCAGTGCAAAGACTTTTTGGATGTGATCCTTAAGGTCTCTTTGAACTGAATCACCAATCATTCATCAATAATTCATCATATGACACTGTAATATTGTTATTTGTTCTGCTTTTTAGGATAGCGTTGCAGGTACTGAAAGGAACGGATTCCTTTGCCACTGCAGCCAC
Source organism: Regulus satrapa (assembly GCA_013396955.1). NCBI lineage: Eukaryota > Metazoa > Chordata > Aves > Passeriformes > Regulidae > Regulus > Regulus satrapa. The sequence goes on from VWZN01000235.1 coordinate 511,952, forward strand.
ATCACCCTCTTATTTCAATGCCTTCAGGAGAGTTAGCTTTATTTGTTTATTCCCAATTAATAACATTTTATTATTGTTCTTTGAATGCAATTACTTCAATTGGGTGGTAAAAACAAAAGAGCAGAAACATTACAGGGAAAAGTGCCTATGGAAAGCTTGTCAAAGTGTCAGTGACCCACCAAGGCTGCTCCATTTATCACAAATGGCTTTGTTAATACCCAGCCTCACCAGCACTTAGACTTAATGCTCTGCTCAAAGCCCCACAATAGGAGATAAATACTTGATAAGACATCTATTGTCATTATTTATCATTTATAACGCGCAGCAAAAGCGTGATAAAACATTGATTGGGTGTTTGGAGTGTTGTCACCAGTGCCACCCGGGCTGGAGGCTGGGCTGGGCTCATTCTGGCTGGCAGGAGGCCTGGTGGCTGGAGGGATCAGAGGAGGAGGAGGAGGAGGAAGGAAAGGGAGATGGAAAAGGAGAGGGAGAAGATGGAGAGTCTGAGTGAGACAGCACAGCGTGGAAGGGAGAAGGAGAGGCTGGGGGAGCTGGGTTCAGCTTTTTATAACCGGCAGGAAAGCGTGTGAGGGATGGGAGCAAAGATTGAGGAGTGGTTTTTGGCACACATTAGTTCTGAACAGTGCTGGCACAGCCCTGCTCCATGTGGGTGCCAGTGCCACAGTCCCGCTTGCGGAGCAGCTGCCGGGCTCTGCTCCGGCTCTGGGCAGGGCACTGCTGCCAGAAATGCACCCCAGAGCCTCAGGAAGCAAAATTCAGGTGCTGTTTGGTCAGAAAGACAAATAACATTTGACTGCTCTTTCTTCTTCCATGGCAGCTGTTTCTAATTCCCCGCATGAGATGCGGTACCAAAGCACTCCTCTCCTCCAGAGGAAAAATCCCTACTATTATAATTTTTTCATTACAGCTTAAACATTTTCAGTTTTAAAAGAGGAGAAAAATAAGGATAATTTGCTAGATGTGATTTCTGATGCATCTTGTTCAGTGTTATGCATCCACTTTTTTTTTTTTTTCTGTGGGAAATTTGATACATTACTTGAAGTTAACTACATACAAGAGAATACTAAATAAATTCACTTTATGTGCTTCCCTAATTAGTTTTCAGTCATGTAATTCTCTTCAATACAGAGCTGAGAAATCCCCAAGTCTACCTTGATGTAGTTAGTGTCACATACACTGATCATGTGAAATTGAATTTGAATTTACTACTAATATTTAAACACGGAAGCTGACTTGAACCATATTTCCCCCTTGGATAGAGATGTCACTGCTCCCTGTAATGAGCAGCATTATGTTGAATACTTAAGCCAAGAACAACCAAGTTACAGGAATGGGACATTAATCTTGGAGAACTGTGGAATTCCGTGCTTTAGACAATGCAGTGTCTTTGCAGTCCTTCTTACACTTTAATTACCTGAGATGAGGATTTTGCAGTGTGTGTTGCTTGAGCATACTTGGTGAAGGTGGAGTGGGAATATTGAGATCTCCAGGATCTCTTGGATAACTGTAAATTGAGTATAAGCACAAAATTACATTATTTATATCACCTTCAGCTGTTGGATGCATGAAATGCAACAAATTCCTGTCCAGATGTCTCTGACTTTGTCCCCAGCTCTGAGGGTGGGCGTGGGGTCCTGCCAGTCCCACATTTAGGCAAGAAGGACATGCTTAGTCTGGATTTGGTATCGCCTTCCTGCTGCTGCAACTATTTCACACTCCTCAGTTAATTAAATCTAAAATCTGAGTGTCTCTCTGGTCTCTCCCTCACCTGGGGGGAATCTGAGGCTTTGAGGAGGAGCCAGCAGGAATGATTTTCACAGTCTGAGTACATCAAACTGCTGCCAGGATTTCATTCTGCGTTTTTTTGTGGCTGGAGAGGTGGGACAGGTACTGCTGGGCTTGGCACTTGGGTGGCACTGAAATCTGGTGTAATTAGTGTTGCTCCATCATTAACACCTTACCTGAGTGGGTGCAAACACCTGGGTGACTTTGGGGAACTTTGCAGTACTTGGCTCTGTTATCACTCCATGTTTTCTGATCAACTCATGCACAAATTTGTACAGGGAAGGAAAGAAGCTGGAGTAGGAAAAAGCAGAATTTGAAATGTCACCGTTGAATCTCTCTGGAAATGTTTGGAAAAAGCAGGTGGGATTTTAGTCTTTCTCAGTACCTTTGGAAAGGGTGAATCCCACTGAAAGACCTGCACAGTGAGGAGGTGGGGAACCCCAGGCCAGCTTCAAAATTGCTTGAGGAGTTTGTGCTCTGTAATCCCCCAAATGGGTTGCACTCTCAATATCATCACCAGGTTAATTGGCACTCATGCTGTAGGTGGAACTAATGAGGAAGGTAATTATTCCTTCTGTCATGGCAGCGAGAAAAATGAAACATAGCACAGTGGATGAGGAATAATAATTTTGAGGAAAAAATACCGAATCATCTACAGAAGCTAAAAGGAGCAACTCAGTGCACTGAAAATGGAATTTTGTGAGTTTTTGTAGCCTTTTCTCTCTCCTTTCTACAAATCCATCCAGAGCCTTTATTTAGTTATCAATGGGGTGTGGCAGATTTGTTCCTTAACACTTTGGATTTGCTTCTCTACTGAAAGACTTTTAAGATGTTGTTTCTAAACTAATTTACTGAACCTGCATAAGATTTAAAAATTCCTCTTTACATGAGGGAAAAATGTCATTAATAAGTGGCATAAAAAGCAAGTGGTAAATGAGTGAGTTGTGACCCATTTGTGGAAATTTCTATACATGGATTTAGGTTTTTTTTTGCAAAGCAGCCTTTTGGGTGACTCCCATCATTAAAGGAGTTTGGTTGAAATCAGATACCGATTTTGCTATTTTTTTTAAATAGAGAAATGAGCTCTGAATGCAGAGCTGCATCCTTCTGTATCAGGCTGGGGGCCTGCTGTGAGGAGAACCCAAAAATTTGTTTGGTGAAGTGTTTTTTACCCTCTTAGAATGGATGAACTCCTCTTGCTGCTGGTTTCTCAGCAGCAGTTGTGCTGCGGTGTCTGCAGGAGGAGGATTACACTGCATCTGGCAAAGGAAATTACGGATTAACATGTGCATTATGGAGAAGAAACATTACAGGAAAACTGTCATTTGTATTTTACAAGGAAATAATCCTTTAAGTCTCTTAGGGCTGCAATAACTCCTTCGTTTTACTCCCCTTTTGGAATACCCTGTGAATCCTCACGTCAGAATTAGTAACAAACAAAACAAAGCTCAGAGGAATCTGGACTTTTTCAACCAGAAAGGTCAATGCTAGAGAAGAGATTTTAGAAAATGTTTCAGGAGCTGCCAGAGGAGCCCCCACACAGTCAGACCTGGGATTTTGGGAGTGCTCCAGGTGGTGAATACAGTGGAGATTTTTCCAGCTGCCTTTCTCCTTTCCGACAGTGAAAATGTGGTGTGATGCCCTGCAGAGGGGCTCAACCACTTCCCAAAGCCTGAAGGAAACTGGTTTAGAGGCCATAAGCTCAATCTGTAATTTTGCCTGTTAATATTTCCCAGGAGAAACATAGCTTGGAGGTCTGGAAGCATTTTAGGTATCACCGAAATACCTCCTAACTGCTGCTCTCCTTGGTTCCTGCAGCAGGTCACCACTTCCAAATCATGGTTAAACTCAATGGCCTTAGAGGTGTTTTCCAGCCTGAAAGATCCTGGGAAATCATGGTTGGGCTCAGTGATCACCGAGGTCTTTTCCAACCTGAATGGTTCTAAGGCTCTGGGTGTTTCCCCAGA
>VWZN01000235.1:521780-550547 GCA_013396955.1 Regulus satrapa
AAAAAAAAAAAAAAAAAACAGAAAAAAATGAAAAAAAAAGTGTTTTCAGTTTGTCAGCCATCACAGTTGTTCTTGTAAAGTGGTGAGGATCAAGGACAGACCTCATCCATAGACACCAGGCATTCCAGGTGCAGGACAGCCCCTCCAAATATCTAAAAACTGGGGAAAAATGACTTGAATTGATCACAGAATCACAAAATCATTGAGGCTGGAAAAGCCCTCTAAGGTCATAGAGTCCAACCAGTGACAGAACCCCACCTTTGTCACATCCAGTCATTCTGTGGACACTTCCAATTTGCAAGAGTAAATCTTTTCATGTGGGTAGGAAAGGTCTCCATGCACTTATTTAGCCATTTAAACCATGAATGAACTTAAACCCACACTAAAGAATATTTGGGTCACTGTGCCTGTTTTCCTTAGTGCTTTGCTTTGCTATTTTCGTAGTGGGAGACAACTTATAATGGGTTACATCCCCTCCTTTATGACAATTTGGTTCTTTTGGCTGGGGTGGTTATGAAAATTAAGGCTGCTTGTTCAAAATTCCAAATTTTACCCTCTCCTCATTTGCACTATAAGTTTCCATTAAAAATGAAGGCAATGGCATGCTAAAAAAAACAAAACTAATCCTGGCTTCTGTAATAAGAATTCAGAAAAACAGCAGAGCAAAGTCAGATTCTTTCAATATGCAGAGTTTTTTATCAGGTGACTCTAACCTTTGGCTGTTGCTCACAGTCAAAACCAGCTCATTACTAGAGGACTCCATAAATGTTTCCTGGTGTTATGAAACATCCATTGAGAGAAAAGGACAGAAATGTGTTGGTTTTATTTTGACAAGGAGTCTCCTTTTGTGAAAATGTTCACTGTTTCTTAAAGGAAAAATTGTGATGCAAGTGAGAACACTTAGAATTTTTTGCACTGGCTGTCGAATACAACAGAACTGGATAGCCTTAAAAGTTATTAAAAAATAATTGAAAATCTGAGTGCTTATGTGCACTGGCTAAGAAGGAAAATTGGATTGAGTTTTTGAGATAAGACCTTTGGAGTTCAGTCTTTGGTTTTATTATTTTAGTCATTCACGGGTTTTGATGTTGAGTGAAACTCAAAGGGCTGCACCACAAACTGCAAACAAAATCCAGGGGTGATTTGGCCTTTCCATTTCACTTATTTGGCCTTGCCATTTTGTGCTTATTGAGTGCTCAGGAGTGTTATGATGGCAGAACTCTTTATCACTGGGGATATCCACACATCTAGCAAGGAAAAGGTTGTGCACTTTTAGGACCACAATGACAGCCATGCTGGGTTGCATGAGTTTCATATCTAGAAAAGAAAAAATAATTTATGCCTGCTCACATGCCAATTATTGAACCTATTTTTTCCTCTTTTCCCCATAAAACAGAACAATAAAGCCCAGGCAGGAAAAAATCTGTACAGATTTGTCCCAGCCTCTCCATCCAGCCTGAGGCCTGTGTCTGATGGAGAGTTCTGGTCCTTTCAAACATGCAGAGAAAGTTTCAGGCCAGAGTTTACTCAGAATTTCTGGCTCTCTTTTTGCCCTCTGTAAAAGTTTGGAAAGGGCTCATAAATGGCAAGAAGGCAGTTTGTATACAAGAAATGTAGCCTGGCAATAAAAGCCTGTTTTGAAGTACACAACATGGTTTCTGAATAAATATTTCTTTAATGCATGTAATTACCGGATCAGCAGAATAAATGTGGTCATGTCCTTGTAATTAATACATTGTCAAAAGTTCATTTAAGTATAATAATTTCACAGCAAAACTGCTGCCTATGTAGTTTGTGCAATAATTTGTTAAATTAAGTGCAATAAATATAAAATTATTGGTAGATATATATATTTTTAAGCTCTTATTCATTACAACATGCTATCTAATACACTTAAAGGGATTTTTTTTTCATTAACAGAAAAGCCACTAAAAATAAAAAGTGCAGTAATGATGTTTTTCTTCTCTTTGCTGAAGGAATTTTCAAGCAGCACCACTTAGTATTGCAGCTGCAATTGGCAAATATTTAGTTAAGAATTGTGTAATCAAGTTGGCAGAGGCTTGAAGATCCAGTGAGGAATGCAGAGAGAAAGATGCCTGTTTATCCATTGTAGAAAAGCAAAATGTTTATTCCTGGATTTGGTGTCAGACTCTTTCAATTGTACTCAGAGATAATTACAGGGCTGGGTTAAATGTTACAGCTGTACTGAAGTTTTAGCAATGGGGAGAGTGTTGTTCTTGAGTTTTGGAGCTTATTTGGAATAATTCGGAAGAAAACTATTCTGATTCTTCACTGCCGATCTGGTGTCTTGTTTTGTGATGTCCAGGGAAGCAGAGGCTGTGGAGCAGGGATGTGACCATGGATAGCGGTGGTGGCCAAGCCCAGGCTACCTAGAAATGTCACTTTGTTCTCAATCAGAGTCTGTGCTAATGAGGGAGAGGTTAAGCCTTGGAAGGGGCTGCCCAGGGAGGTTGGAGTCCCCATCCTGGAGATGTCCGAGGAATGCTTGGACGTGGTTCTGCACTCTGGGCTAGGGACTGGGTGGGGATTGGGCACAGCTTGGACTCCATGGTCTTGGAGGGCTTTTTCAACCTAAATAATTCCATAATTATTCCATAATTCCATAATAATTCCAGAGCCTGGTCAGAGATTAGTTTCTCAACTGACCACACAATGACTAATTCATGTTAAAAATAGAACTGGGATTCAGTCCCCCAGTTCCCAAACCTGTGCTCAGTTGGTGCTCACAGGACCACGCTTTTCCCATATGATGGAACCCAGAGAATGAATACTGGAGTTTGTAGTCAGAGCCTCAAATTTATCCAGATATTAGAAGCTTCTTATTTTATTTATGAAGACAGAAGAGTTTTCATTTCTCACTGAAATATCCCAAAATTTGCTATCCCATCAGAGTTTAGTGTGTGGGTCAGTATACATCAAATATGGACTGGGAAGGAGTTGGTGTGCTCTCAGCTGGAGCTGGAACCAAACCTGGCTGGATGAGCAGGCTCAGAGAGGGCAGCAGTCAATGGATGGATGGAGTTGTAACCCCAGGATGTCTGTGGGAAGTGATAGAACCTTCAGGGCTCTCTGGGGCTTTTTTTTTTTATTGCGATAACATCTTTGTCAGTGACCTGAGGCGGCCGCAGGGGGAACTCTCAATATGTTTGCAGAGCTTGTTGCATCTTCTTTATAATGGGGATGCTGAGGCCCTGGCACAGAGTGCCAGAGAAGTTGTGGCTTCCCCTGGATCCCTAGAAGTGTCCAAGGCCAGGTTGGACAGGACTTGGAGCAACCTGGGATGGTGGAAAATTTAAGGTCTCTTCCAGTCTATGCCATTCAATTCCTCTTGATGATCCTGGGCAGTCAGAGCAGGACTGGCCGGAAGGGTGAGGGCTGTGACCACCTCCCTTTGCTCAGAACTTGGTGTGGGGCAGGAGGATGAGGGACAGCAACACTACCTGGAAAGATGGAGTTCCACGCTGCACAGGAGGAAGAACTTTTTCCCCATGAGAGTATCAAGCAGGGCAGGGGTTTTTCCAGAGCAGCCATTTCCACCCCTGGAGGTTTTCAGGACATGAGAGGATCAAGTGCTGAGCAACAGGGTTGGACCAAAGAGCTGACCCTGCAGGGGGTCACAGCAGGGTCCTCCCAGTTTTTTCTGTCATCCCATGGATGTGAGGAAAATATATATCTTTTTGACATACTCAAGAAAATTCCCAATCCCTAAACCTGAGTCACACTTATCAGTTGCAACTTACACCCCAGGAGTAAATTACAGCACGTAAGGAGAATTCCAAAGGGTGTCTGATGTCTGTCAGCTCCAGTTGGAGCCCAGGGAAAGCTGCATTTCAGAGCTAACAGCTCCATTTGCTCCAGTGAGATATAAATGTTCCTTGACCTCAAACACAGGTCACAGAGCACGCACGACATCTTGTAATTAAGCTAAAAGATTCATCGACAAACACCATTCAAGTGGTGAGATTTAGATGGTTACAAGAAACCATAAAAAATGTTGTGATCCTGCAGGGAAATTGGCTCCAATGGGCCTATTTCACATCTTCCTTTGAGACATTGTATGCAGCAAGGGCAAAGCAGTGCTGCTCATAAACGGTGGAACATTAATTATATACATTTAATTTTATGCAACTTGTAGAAAACATAAGAAAATTAATGTATTGTAAATGTCATCTTTTTTTTTTTTTTTTTCCCGAAGGGTTTTTCCATTATTATTTTATGATGACAAAATAAGGTGTTCTGATGTACTCTCAAAATAATTTTTATATTTATTTTTACGTATTTCAGTAATATTGAGTCAATAAAGATGATATCAGGAAATCTATGAACGATAATGAATTTTATTTACATTTTTATTATAGCACTAACTTCACATCAGTTCCCTTCAAGTGTACAGTTGAAAAAAATATGTGCAAATCATCTCTTTTTAGCAAAACTACCCGAAACATCTCAATCACTTCTGTAATGAAATTTTTTATTGCAGTGTTAGAAAATATTTACATCGAGAGAAAAAAAACGTTCATCAAATGAGGTCATATTCTGGGAGAACGGGGAAAATGGATTTATGGAAGGGGAATATTGCATGGGGTGAACTGGTTCTTGCTTCCACAGCCTTTTTCTGGAAAGTAGTGGTATCTAGGTAGTAAGATGAATATCCCTCACATGGAGAGAAGTTCCAGAACTTGGTCTGCAGCACAGTGCCAGTAGATTAATCTCTTTATCCTAAAAACTGTGCTTCAGGTTTGTAATGAGTGTATAAAATGGGTTTGATGGTGGTTCATAGAATCCCGGAGAAGCTGGGGGTTGAAGGGACCTTAGAGTTCATCAGTTCCATGGGCAGGGACCTTCCACTGTCCCAGGGTGCTCCAAGCCCTGTCCAGCCCGGCCTTGGACACTCCCAGGGATCCAGGGGCAGCCACAGCTGCTCTGGGAACCTGTGCCAGGGCCTGCCCACCCTCAGAGGGAACAATCCTTTCCTAATAATCCAGACTTCTAATTTTAAGTCCTTAACTGTTCTCAAAGTCTAGTCTGAAGTCACCCCCATCGAGATGCTGTAAGGGCTGGTTCCTGTCGAAACGAGCCAACTGCGTCTTCACAAGTGCTTGTAACAAAATTCCCAACGAAGCGAGCGTTTTGTAGCCTGTGAGAAATTTTGACGGTGGGTGGACAGCACTCAACTGGCAGGAAAGTTCTGGGACTCGAAGCTCCAGAGCAATTAATGCAGTGATTGTGGATTGGAACCTGTGAGGAAAATGGCATTTCTGGCAGGGAGGGTGGGGAGGGCTCGGCCACCTCCAAACCGGTGTCGCTTCACTTGGAAGCGCTGGTGGCACAACGGATGCCGTTTGTTTAAGGCAGCCATCTGGTCAGCACGGGAATATAATGCACCATATTGCATCCCCAATAACATTTAAGCTGTTTGCAATCTCAATAAACTTTTAACTTTTGAAGCACGTGCACAGGGGTCAGCTTCTCGCTGCTGTTGGAGAGAAAATCAGGTCCACGTAGTGGCTGAATAATTCCATTTCCAAAAGCTGCAAAGTTGACAGCCAAAAATAAAAAAGCAGGCCAAGAGCAGCAAAAGCTCATCAAAATCTCTGCTTTCCAATTCTGTTTTATTTACCTTACCACTACAGCTTGGGCTGATGGATTGGGCCACTGGGAGCTGCAAGGTGTGGAACTCAATAGTTTCCTCCACAGGAGGAGATAGGAAGAGTGTTTTTTAGAAAATTTGGTTTTGGGAGTGTCCCAACCTGCAGGTACCTCAAGTCATAAGAAATGATAGATTTAAATTTTTTTTCCCCCTTTTTTCCTTTCTCTGAGCATTTTCCACTCAGTGGATTTTTACTGAGGGTGGGCAGGCCCCTGGTGCAGGTTGCCCACAGCAGCTGTGGCTACTCCTGGATCCCTGGAAGTGTTCCAGGCCAGGTTGGATGGGGTTTGGAGCCCTGGGATAGTGAAAGGCATCCCTCCCCATGACATGGGGTGGAATGAGATGAGCTTTAAGGTCCTTTCCAACACAAACCATTCTGGGGTTCTGTGGATGAAGAGACAAAGCATTCCCTGTTGCATTTCTATTATTGGGAAAGCAACAGAAATGGTGGAAGGGCAATTTATTTCACCCATTGGCTCCTGTGTTTTTCCTCTTCTCTCCCATTCCATTCCAATACTGATGTCCACAACTAATTTTAAGTTTTATCTGAACACATCTCCTGTATCCTTTGGTGTCATGTGGCTGCTCTAGTCTGGCTGTGTCTACCCAGAAAAAGGACCCTGTTAGTGTTCTTCCAGCCATCCATGTAAATCCAACACTGGGAAAATCTTGGGTCATGTTAATTTTTTTCCCAAATTCAAGCCTGAATTTTCTCTCTCTCTGCTGTTGCACCAAGGATCTGCATTGAATGGACATTTTACATCTATGTGGTAGGAGGGTGGAGTTTCACACACTGAGCCATAACTCACGGTAGCAAAAAAGAATTTCTCTCTTCTCATTAATTTCATGCTTTTGTCTGAATATTCCAGTGTCACTTTTAGGACAGAGCCCCATTAATATAATATGCCAGCTACTTCTGTCAAGGCATTGATATATGTCATTAGCACAATGGAAATAAATTCAAATTCATACGTTGCATGTCACACACTGAGTTTTATCTTGACCTCCTAAGGTGAGAGACAGATGTTTTCCATTGGCAATGCTTTGGTTATTTGTTTATACTTGTCAAATGCACATCTGAAACCCACCTATATAAAACTGGAATATGGGCTGCATTTTAAGTGAAACCAAGGAAAAATATGCAGACTTTGAGAGATGAAAGGGGAAAAAAACCTGCATCAAGCACCAGGATATGGGACTGAATAAGCATAATAGATCAGAATAAGGCCCTAAATCAATTTTATTTTCACAGTTCTAGCATCATAAAAAGTGGGTGGCAGTAAACCAATTATTATGCAACTTAATGAACTAATTAGGAAAATCAGAGCAATAATGGTACTGGTACTGACTGATCTGAATATAAAAAGTAGAATTAAGTTCTCAGTATTGAATTTTTCAATGCAAAGGGTTGCAGAATAACTTCTAAAGCATTTTGAGTTCTAGAAGAGGGAGACTGCATCTGTAGTTGCTGAGGGTGCCCAAATGATCACAGCACTGAACTCTCGGGCTGTACTCACTCCTGTACAGCTTTAAAAACAAAAACGAGTGAGGAACAGGTCATTAAAAGCTCTGCTTGCATTTACGTGCCCCTAAATGCTGTTGAAACTGGTGTCTGTTGTCAGGAGGCTCTTAAATACCTTGAGCACGGGGCTGGGTGGCTCAAACCCTGAGCACTGGGATTTCTGAATAAACCCAGGCTCTGGTTTAAGCTTTCACAGGAGTGGGATTTGCACCAAACCGAGCACACAGGCACAGAAGAAAATAATCACAAAAGCACAGCTTCTCTCCCTTAATATTGGTGTTGTTAGCACATGCTATGCTTTAAAGTGTTAACCCTGACATAATGTGGTTCGTGTTGACAGAAGTTATAAATATGTTGGTATCAGAGCAGTATTTCTCATTATACCTCTGAGATTATGTATGAGTGTTTCGAGACGTTCAATAGTTTGTTGATTTTCTTTCTTTATACCATTTCTGACTGTACATATTTGATAATATGATGTGTGATTATGGGCCTAAACCTTTTCTCTTTAACATCAGTGACAAGGTTCCTTTTGCCTTCCGTGCCGAAATTGAAACAAACCCTCATAAATTCCTCCATCATTTCCTTGCTATTGTGAAATGTGCTGCAGTGTTTTCATTGATTTATAGCTTTTTTAATTATTATTTTATTTTATCATACAATTACAGCACAGGGGTTCTTTGGTGGTTTTCTTATAATTCCATGTCTGCCTTATCCATGTTTGGCAAATTTAGTGGCTGTTCTATTTGTAGATGGCACATGTTGATTTTATTTTTTTTTTTAATGGTCTTTGTGGTATTTGGATATGGTATTTTTTTTCCTGGAGAGAACTGTCTGGGCCATGAGTGTTTCATCCCAAAGGAAAGGTGCAAGCACTTTCCTAAATATTTGCATGGATAAACAGAAGTAGAAAGAGAAATGATTTCTGCTTTCCATGATCAAAACAATAAATGTGAAGAGTTTTGTTTATTTTCCTGGTCAAAAAGCCACTGTCAGAGTCTATTTAAAACAAATGGGGAGATGGGAGGGGCGAATGGCCTTAAAGCAAGTGTATCACATCCAATACTTTTTAAAAAAGAGAAGGAACCCAGGCCAGCACGTTAAAAATGAGCATTTCCAATACAATTTGTCACCCATGCATAAATCTTGCTGACATTTTCAGTCACTTTAATAGCCTTCCCATTTTATAAATCAGTATGAACTTGCACAGTTGCAAAAAGTGTGTATTTTGAACATCTCATTTGCATACTTTACCAAAAGCCAATGAGGCAGTGGAAGCAACACTGGTGATCATAATAAGTGTTTGGGAAAAGGCAGAAAGATCACTAATGGTTTGCCTTTAGGGATTTCTGTACTCCATAGGGGACGAAAATGAGAAATATTTTTCAAACAGCAGGGGTAAAGGTTTTAAAACTAGAAACACATGGAGTGATAAAAATGTTAGTGCCACAGGGCGCATAGCAGGAAAAATTTACAATGTAAAAACTGTAATTTCAGCATTAGGAAGTAATAATCGTGTTTCATCATTGTTATTAAAGCATGACCCTTAAAGTCACATAAATTAGATATAACTTTCTAGAGAAGTGTATTAATCTTCAATGGAAAATATTAGGAAAGTTTATTATCACATGAAGATCAGAAGAAACTGGGTTTTATTAAAAAAAATGAAGTTAAACTTGGCGGGGTTTTTAATTAATTAATTTATTTTTTAATAAATCTCCAGCTTCCTGAACCAGCAGATAGGCTGGTGTGTTTACTCGATGCAAAGTGCAGCAACCAGATTTGCTCTGAAAACCAACAACAGTTGCAGGAGAGGAAACACAACCAGCAATTAAATAATGAACTGAGGAAATCCAGTGAGTGCTGTGCATGGGCATGAACGGTTTCTATTTTGTTTGACAGAGTCATCTTGGTGTGGATGCCAAATGATTAATGAAGAATGTTGTAGTTGTTGGAAAAAAATAAAAGTTTCGCAGGACTATCTACTGGGAGACTTGAAATGGGAGCAGTTATCCAAGGTGTGTAATTGGTACTGAGGAAATTGCAATTTTAGGAGGGCCTCAGTGTTTCCTGAAAGTGCTGTTCAAAAAAGCCACTTCCCCTGCAAGAACTTTTGGGTAAACTTGTATTTCCAGAAATCTAACACCATCCCTGAGTGGGTGTGAGCTCCCTTTCTCCTACCCTGGGCTATGGGAAAGCGATGCAGTGTGGTGGGACTGGAGCTGCTGGACCTGGTGGACCACTGGAGTGGATTTGTCTGGGATAAATACAATTTCTGGCTTTCTCCAATATCCCAAAGTGCTTCCTGAAGTGTTCTGGGTATGGATTCAGCACTTTCTGCTGAGGTCCACTGGAGCTCAGCCTGGCTGATATGTACAATAATTTAATATTTGTAATCTGGAAATTTCTTGGTTTCAGTTTACAAACTAACTGCTTCCCTTGACAGACTGGGCATGCTATTAATGAAAATTTATTTTTAATAAGGAATGGGCCAGCTCAATGTTATTGATAAAGAGTTTTGACTCCCTGCAAGGCAAACAAGCATCGGCCCGTTGGGTTTGGGATGCTGGGTGTGTCCTGTGCCAGAGCAATGAGGATGTGCCTCTCAACTCACTGCTCAGTCACTGGAGAGAAACCAGAAAGAACAGAATGGCAGAGAAAAGCTCAGCTTTGGGGCCCAAATCTTGATTTCCTCTTGCTCTGCGTTTCCCTTTTCCACATTGTTCACCTGCAAGAGGGACGTGTCCAATTTGGGAGAGAGCATCCAACCCTTTCCTGATGTAATCCGCAGCTCGGTGTGTGGGCAGTCGCTCTCCAGAGAAGAACGAAATCTTTCCCAAGTGCTCCAAACACAGGGATGCTTTGCATAAGGAGGGTATCGTTATTATCTCTCCTTACAGCTGTGTTCTGATGTGGAAATGGCTGTGGCTGTTTTTTTCTGCCCCTTCCTGCCAGTCCCTCAGGCAGTTTATGATGCTCATGCACAGCCAAAGATTAGGCATCGTGCTTCTCTCTGCAATTGGAACTAACAAGACAAACTTGCCCAAATGGGATTTGATTTTTTTTTTTTTTCCCCAGGATGCTTTTTCTGTTTGCACGAGAGTAAATTGGAAGATTTCCATCAATGTCAGAAATTGTCATTTTCCAAAGCAGAAAAGGTCATTTTTAAATTTTTTTCATTTTGTAAAAAATTACCTGTTCTCTAAGAGCAAAACTTTATTTTATGACTCAATATGTTGTAAACACCTGCAGCTGCAATGGCACTGATGGAAAGAGGCTTCATCCTTTTCTCAGTGAAAAGGGAAATATTCCAGACTTTTATCTGGAATTCTCCCTCTGGAGTTGCAGCATCATTGCTTGCAGTCTGCTTCTATAATAACTGTCTATAGAACAGATTTAAAATTATATATAAAAAAAATTCCTTGTATATGGTAGATTTCTGGGTTTTTTTTAGAATTCCAGAATAAACTGGGGGCACAGAGTCCACTGATGAACTGTAGTGATTTTAAGAATTTTTAATGGCACATTCCAACAGTTTCTATCCAGGGATGGGATTAAAATGGGGCTCAGCTTTGAATACCAGGAGGGTTTTTAGATTTCCTTAATATAAACTGCATCCCTCAGCCTGCAAAATAGTTGCACCATGGACACATGAAATGCTCCTAATACCAAGTTTGCTGTGGTTCTGGTCTTCTGGGAGCTTGGCCCAAAGAAATTTTAATCTTTTCCTCTGGGAATTTTGCAACCTCTTAAAAAGCTCTGAATACATTAATTCATATGTTAATTTGGTAAGAATTTGTCTATTTGCTTGTGTCTCTTTAGTTTATTTACAGTATATACAACGTGTAATCTGGACTTTGTGGTCTAGCTGTTGTGTTTTTCAGGAACTGAAGCCTCTAAGGTCAAATCTATTACAGCTTGAGCCGTTTAAATGAATAATTTCAGATGCTACCATTTAGAAATTGTTGGAAAAAATGGGAGAATTACGGTATATCTGTAGGAGCAGCTGTAGCAAATACAAACTGGAGTGCAATAAAAGGAGGACAGACAGGCTGGAATAAAATTCTAGGAGTTTATCAAAGATCAGGCCTAAAACTTCTTTTAGGTAATATTGTTATGAACAATCTTTCTAAACCAATTTTTTTTTTTCCTCTTCTTTTTACACACAAAATTTGAAGGCATCACCAGCTGAAATTTGAGATCTACAGGAATAAGGAGACCATGCTGGACCAGTTTATATGAAATTAAATTTGACACTACTGAAAATTTACTGCTAGTGGAAGAAATTTCCTAGGAACTGGAATTTCTCAACAAAGAACAACAGAGGAGAAAAAAAAAAGATTTGATTGCACCAGGGTGTTAACAAATGATTGAGATCTACCAATACAAAACTATTATGAAAAAGATTAGACACGAGCAGAGATATTTCCAGAAGGAAAGATAATATAATTCTACAAGGCTTTTGTAATTTATTTTTCTCTCTCTAACAGCGTTGTTGTTTAATTTTCTTGTAATTTCTTTTTTTCTTTCCCTGGGTTCTGTGGGATCAGTTTCCCTTATTGCATCCATTCTTTGGCATGAATTTACTGTAAGTACACTCCGAGTGATTATAGCTTATGACATGTGTAACTTTACAGGTCCTAAAAATAAAATTAGGGATCGGAAATAACCCCTCCAATCCAAGAGGAGTTACGCAAAGACAAAGCTTTTACTCCAAGTGGAAACATGACAGTTTCTGAATTTCTCTGGAATGTCAGGCAAATATTTCAATGTCAGAGATGTGTCCTGGTTTTCCCTGGATAAAAACAAACCAAAGTTCTGCCTTTTTTTCTTCTTTTTTTTTTTTTTCCCTTTGGCTGCTGGAGCTGAAATGAGGGCTTGGAGCTGTTATGTGATGTGAACTCTTCCAGGGAAAGCTCCTGATAACAGCTGGGTGCATCCTCAACTGAGGGATCCCTAAAAGGGATTTTTTTCTGATGAGGCAAAAGAATTACACCGAGGGGATCCTGACCAGCATCTCCTGGGCAGGGAGGCAGCAGGAGAGGTGTCTGTCATTGGCTCGGACCGAGAGAATTTGGGAGTGCTGGAAGATCCTGGGCTGCAGGTCAGACACTGATCTCCAGAGGTCTTTTGTCAGAGGGAATTCAGAGACATGGGCAGAGAGAAATAATCAAATTTAGTGTTTTTTAAATACTTCTGACCTCTCCTAAAAAGCACCAAAGCAAACCAACCCCTGCCCCCCAGGCCCCACCACGTAGGCTGAAATGAGTTCTCAAGTGAAATCCACTAATTTAGATTTGTTTTCTCACTTTTTCTCCATAAAGTCTATTAATTTCTTGGTAAAACTCTCTTAAAATGAGTCACACTAATCTTGTTTTTTCAAGGTCAGGCAATCAGTCAGTAGTGGGCAGTCAACATCCATGGAAAACCCTAATATAATAACATTCATCCTATAAATAACAAACTGGTTCGTATGCCTGATGGAAGGAAATAAATTTTGAGAGTGATTTCAGTATCAAGTGATTGAGCTGTTTATTGAATAAACCAGAAGTGAAACACATTATTAAAAGTTATGAAAAAATAACTGTAGAATGCCAGTCAAAACATCGTATTTTGCCATGCTACTTAAATTCAGCAGTCTTTTCCACATGAAATATATTTTCCCTGTGAGTTTTTAAGTAAATATTTTCCTGGGAAATTATGAAGTCTATATTGCTCAGGAGAATCTAGTCTTGAATAAATTTTTTTTCTCTACACAGTTTCTTTTTGTGTTGGAAAGGTACTGGTAATAATCCCTACTGACCCCAAAATATACAAATGGTTTTGGTTTTGCCTAATTACCAGTTTTCACAGTTTTGATACTGAAACAGAGAAATTTTTTTTTTTTAATTTTGCTTTGATCTGGTACAAAATTTGCACCTTTCAAATTACAAAGGCATGAGAAACAGAGAAGCTACTCTGGGAGAGAGTGAGGGTGAATTACATCGAGGGTTTTCTGCAGCTGGAGGTAGAGAAATGTGGTTGCAATCATCCCCAAACTTGTGAGTGTGCAAAACACTTGCAGCTGGGAAGAAAATAAAAGTTCAGCTGAAATATTCACAGGTTGAATTCTCTTCTGCTCTGTGGTGGTTTCACCCATTGTCACCAGATTCGGTCATTGTCCAGTAGGAGAAAAATTTCTGGTTCTTTTTTTTTCAGCCAGCTAAACAGGCAACCAACCAGTTATTAATATTTTTTATTTTATTTTTTTCATTTTATTTTTTTTGCAGATTTTAGCTAAGTGACTCATATTCCATCAAAATTATGATCTACTGATAGTTGAAATCACTCATTCAGATTAATTTTCTGAGTAAAACCCCGTGTTTTTGGCAAAATATTACTCCAGATATAAAATATCACGTTCCAGGTGTATCAACCACCCCTCTTGCTGGTGGTGTGAAGCTCAAGGTGGCTTTGAAGAGTATGATATTTTCATACACACAGGATATATTTGTAATAGCACAATTAATTAACTTTTGCAAAGGTCCAGACTGATTTTCTGTATCATAAAGTTGTAGGTCTCACCCATTTCTACATCATGCATCACCTCCTACTGAACTAAAACATAACCTCTTAGAAAAATAGTGTTAAATTTGATTTAAAGTCCTGAAGTGAAGGTGATGTATTTGAATCCGTCCTGTGATTAATTATTAGAAAACTGTGTTGTGTTTCTGCTCTGGATTTGGGTGCATTTCTGTTTACCAATGCTTGCAGCAATTTATTCCATTTCTCTAATAGTTACTCAAGTTTCAACTTTGCCACAGTTTAACCTTTGCAGGAGATAACTAAGAAGGATTCAGTTTAGTAAGTCAGTTCCTGAAATAAACAAAAAAAAATTTTCAAAGGATTTCACAAAAACCTTTCTAAACCTTTCCCAGATTTGTGACCTCCAAGCAGTAAATGGAGGGGCAGGAGAGAACACATTTTCCTGCCTGATTCTTCTGAAGATGGAATAACGATGGATGTGACCTCCCTGTAGAGCAAGGTAAGACCTGGACCTGACAAAAAGCCAAGAGGAGGTTTTGGCAGGATAACAGTGTTGAATTTGATACCATCTTGGTGCCCGAAATCTGCTTTTTTTGCGCGCTGGAGGTTGGGATATTCAGCAGCTCTGCGTGTGTCTGAGCCGGTGCTCGAGGCGCCAAAGCCCGGGATGGGCGCAGGGTGCAGATCCCACTGGCTGCTCCAGGGTGCATTTTGGAGTACAGGCAAAGAGATAGAGCTGGGAATTCACGTGGGGGGGAAGCTTGTAGATCAGGAGCAGCGTGGCAGCAGCAAGGCAAACGCTTTGGGAAGGAGCCTGTGGCAGGGAAGCCACCGGCCGGCATCCCCATATCCCGACGGGGCTGGGATTTGGGAGAAGGCACAGGCACCCCGAGAGCAGCCCCCAGGCCTGGAGAAGGAGTGCCCTGCTGGAGGGGAACGAGCAGAGGGAGAGCAGCTGTGGCTGCTGGCACATCCAGCTGCCCAGAGCTGCCCACCCTCGCAGATGAGGCTGGCACCAGACTGCAGGAACGAGGCTGGGGTGATGCTAACGAGGCTGAATTGATCTGCATATATTACAGAGCAGCGCTCGCATAATCACAGAGCTGGAAAGTAGGTCCAGGGGAACACCTTGACTTCCCCAGGAAATGAGGAGGCAGCTGCGAGTGGTTTTTTTTGGCAGAAAAGTGCTCCTGCTTTTGAGAATTGTCAGCCCAGCGTTGCTCGTGCTCTGGGCTCGGCGTCGCCCCACCACAAGATTTAGTGGTCCGTGTTATGGACCTGGAAGGAAACTCCTGCCTAAAAAAAAAAACCATGTTACAGCACCAACACTATAAATGTATTGTGGAAAGCTTGCTTTGAAGGAATAGAGAAAAATGTGGAGCGTTTAATTTGTAAGTGGGAAATTATTTCTCTCCCCGATATAAAATGAGGTTGCTGGTCAATAAGAGTTTTATAGATTTAAAATATGTTTCTTATGGACATATGAATGCTCTCTGGAGACATTTGGCCAGTAGCTCAGATGACAAGGCTGAAGTTGCAGAAAGCTTAAATGACAAAGAGAATGGAGAAAAAATGAAAAAGAAAGGGGAAAAAAAGGCAGAAAATGCAAAAAGAAAACAGAAGCAGAAAGAGACAAGGAAATCTCTCAACCCTTTTTCACAATAAAGAACAAACCATAATCAGGACTTGCTGATAAACTGTAAACTTCTGTTTTCTGCCTTTCCTTAGGCAGCCAGAGCTGTCCTCCATGAGGATTGTTTCAGCAAATCCTACAGGGTTTGAGGGAGAGCAGGACATTCCAGCAATCCCCAGAACTGCAAGCTCAGTCTTGCACTTGGTGAAGTGCAAAATGCAAAGTGATGCCTTTGGAGAAAGTAGCCTGTTAATGCAAGAAGACAAATCACTGATTTGGAATTGATATGTTCCTTGTACTTGATATGCTCATTTATAGGCAAGAAATTTATTTGATCCCAGATTCAAGGATTTATCCAAACAGGCAGATAATTATGTGGTCATCGAGTGCAGAAATGAGGAGAAAAACCCCATCAAGATCCCTGTTGCAGAAAACAAGTCTATAAATGAGGGAACAAGTGACAAATCCTGAGGGGGGTAAGGAATATCCTAAATAAAGTCCAATTCCAGACAGGCAACTTGTGTGACATTAAGGCTGTGCTTGTACAACAAGTGAGGAAATTGGAACTGAAGAGAGACAAGTCAGCATTAATGCTGAACCTTGCCCTCCTAATTTCTAAAATGAATTTATTTTTAATTTTCCACGCTCATGATGCATATGCCAATGTCAATGACAGAGTATTATTAACACAAACAATATTAAGGCATTGAAAATAGAGAGAGCTTAGATTTTATTTGGTTTTCAGCTCTGACTGAACAAAAACAATGTACAGCTCCCTTCTCTTTCACACACATATGTGAGATTGGTGTGTTTTGGTTTTTTAATTTTTTTTTTGTGTGTGAATTCCTTTTTATTTTAGGTTTTAATTACTAGTTACATAGTTAATACATTTATATTTGTAGTCAATATGTAGTTTAATTTATAGCTATACAATGGACTAAATTTTTAAGAGGAGGCATAAAATAATTATAAAGAATTTCAAGGTCACACATCTGTTCTTTGGGTTTTTGAGTAATATTTGTTGGCTAATTTTGAGACTATTTTTCAAGCTCTCAGAAAGCATTTTAAGGTATTTCAGCTAAGAAGGAATCTCGGGGTCAGGAACCATCTATTGGATTTGGATGTAAAAACACTCATGGTGCTTTCTGTTTATTTTGCTCTTCTTTTCCTCCCCCCCCTCCCCCCCCCCTTATTTTTGCTAAGTAGTTTATTGAAAAATCCTCATTTCTTTAATAGATAATTCAAAATTAACTAAATATTGCCTTAAAAATTATAAACACTTCTTACAAATTAGTACTTTACAGTGTTTGATAGACAGACAACACCCAGGATCCTGCTAAAAAACTGTAAGGAAACATATTGGATATGAGTACTAATTATTATAGTAACTAGAAAGGGGTTCTACATGTAACATATAAAGTTATAATTATAGAATTTATAGAAAGAATTTATACATGAATGAACTGNAAAGTATAGAAAGAATTTATACTTGAATGAACTGACTGGATCAAATGTCATTATTTCAAGATAATATTGTCTTATAAAAGCTGCAAATATGAGTACAAAGATTATCTTGTTCAAATATAGATAATTTTAATTTTCCTCATTTTAACTCCATGAAAACCCATCGGATTTTTGGTAAAGCTGATCTATTGAATCAGGTTAGTGTTTTTGAAACACATGGTTAGTGTTTTTGAAAATACATTTGAGACATATGTTAATTAATTAAAAAAAAACCTTTTTTTTTTTTTTAAATGCTGAAACTGAATGAATGAGAATTTCATGCATTGAAAGAAGCAGAGAAGCAGAATTGCCCAGTCTGATGGTCACATCTCTAAAATCTGTGGGAAATCTTAATGGTCAGAAATTTAACCAAATAGATGAGGATTTGGAGTGTCACTTCCTCCACATGAATTAATTTTAAGCACAGGAGACATGCAGTGTGACTCAGATCATTAAATGGGAATGTTTGGAATAGTCTACAAAGTGCATTTCACTCAGGTTATTATTTTCTTTTTTTTCCCTCTAAATACCGAGGATGCATTAAGATAATTGCAACAGAGTAATTAGACTTTCTCCTAAAAATGACTTGTCTACAAGTGGTTTAATAGATTAAGGGATTTTAAAGGGGTTGCAGAGAACCAGTTACAGTAATCAGAGAAGAAAAAGTGCTGAAGGTATCACGAAAGCTCATAATTAAACCGAAGCTTACAGCTCAATTAAACTTGAGCATCATTATGCATAAAACATCAGTGGGCATCAAGAGCCCAATAAAAAGAGAGGGGATCCATGTGAAACAGCTAAAAGGTAAGGCAGGGTATAGATTGGTCCGAGACTTCCAGATAAATCAAGGAAAACTGGGAATAAAATTGAAGTTTTCACGTGCTTTTCACGTTTCAAGGCTCTTTCAGTTAAGAGCCTTGTGTTGATTTTTCTTTAAACCTGCAGCAGTCAAATAATTAAAATATTGTGGAATTCCTATCAGTGTAGCAATGTTAGAGGAAGCACAGCTTGTGTGCCATAAACTCTTTGGGATCTTACAGGCAAAAGAAATTTGTTGCAAAAATGAAAATTTCATGTGAAAGTTTTTTTCATAGGAGAAGCAGATTTTCTTTTTTCTCTGCAAAGTATCATTTTCTCTGAAAAGTATAATTGCAGTTTAAACTAAAAAATATTAAAAGTGCATTGATTGTGCAAGTTGTGTTTCTGTAATGGGAAATTTAAGATGGTGAGGGCTGGGAGAAGTACTGTGGGAATAAGAAATTGCAGAGTATCACAGAAAGAATGAAGAGATCTTGGCATGAGCATTTTGACACAGATTTTATAAGATTCATTGTTATTAATAACCCCTTATATTTAGATACTTTTGCCCCTTTTTATTTGCAACTCTGCATGATTTATTATTATTCTTTTCTTCTCTGCTGCCCTCTGGATTAGTACCTGCAGGATACCTCCCAGCCCCCTTGGAGAAATATGATATTAGGACACAAATGTCATTATTTAATAAAGAAGAAAAAGCAAAACCTCAAAGTGGCCAGGTTGGAAGTCCAAGTGCCAGCACATTTCTGATCCAAGCTCTTCCCTTCCAAACACAGTAATTCTAAAATTCCCATTTTCTTCCTAGGAAGTGCTCTGCAGTGCTTATTGGATATTATTTCTATAAAAATTGTATCATAATAGATTATTATCCAGATGCCAGGTGGAGCATGTGAGGCCGAGTGAGTCTCACCAAGAGTTGCAGGGGGGCTGCAGTGGTGCAGGTTGGGCTCTGAATGTGGAGATGTGCATGTCCCCAGTTCTGGAATCTTCCTTAGGGGATTCTCTTGGGAGGAGCAGAGAAGGAGCTGAATTCAGTTTGGTGGCTCTTAACTCCAATATCCAGAGGGGTGGGGTCACGGAATCCCAAACCTGAGCGTTGCTTTGGCCGTGTGTTAATTAGTGGCCGTGCCTTTGGTCGTGTCTTAATTTTATTTGTGAAATGAAGATGCTCCTGCGTTAATTGAGAAGGGTCTGCCAGGCCATGTAGAAATTCCCCCCCCCGAATTTGGAGCTCCAGTGTGGGCTCTGATGTCTCTGCAGTGTGTGCCCACATCCCTGCTCCGTGGTAAACATGATTGAGTTTTAACGTGGTAAACATTTGTGAGTTTAGCTCAACTCACAAAGAGTGCAGGATAAGGCAATTTAAATTTGTCCTGCCTGGTTAGTTCCTGTGAGGCAAATTGGTGCTCTTTGATAGTATTTAGATTTCATTGTGAAATCAACAGTTAAGTGTACACTGTACATTAGCCCAAGCAGCATGTTTGTTCCTGCTCAGGACCTTAAGCATTATTTTTGTTATTATACTTGTTAGAGCGTTGTTATATTGCACTAAGTAGCATTAACTAAAATTATAATTACAGTCATTATGTTCTTATTGTATTAGCTGCTATGTTGTGATAATGTGATCACAATATTTCGGCATTATCAGTGATGGTGGTGGTGATAAACAGGCAATTCTGTAAATTCTTTGTACAGCTGAAGCCAGGCTAGGAGCATGATGGGATAAAGCCTTTAATGTTTGCACTGACATCAGCTGAAGGAGTAAAGATCTAAAACTGGCGACTCAAATCCAACCCTTAGAAATTGAGAGGCTCAGGAAAACGAACCTGAACTTCTTGGAGGAGGAATTTTCTTTTAGGGCCATTACAAAACAAAGGCTGAGGTGCCCAGAGCATCACCCCGAGGCAATGCATTGGTGTTGAATTTACTCACCGGTTCCTTAGGTCGAAATTTGTACCTTTTGTTTTGCAGCTTTTTGAACAAAGAGAAAACCCCAAGAGAAAATACAGTTACTAAAAGCTGCAGAGGGGCACAAGTCCCAGCCACACCCTGAGAGTCTTGACACAAACCCACAGTTCAATAAAACAGTTTGGAGTGCCCACACAGACAAATCTTTGGGTTTGACATGTTTCGGGAGTGCCCTCTATTTGTCAATTTTAAAATACATTAAATTTTTAATTTGATTTCTTTCATTAACTAGATGAAAGAATTTAAAGGGTTTGCTAAGCAAACAGAACAGGTGAATTTTTGAATCTCATTATCTGTCCCTTCCTGGGCAGTTCAGTGTGATAACGAATGTTTGGACCATAATATTTCAGTGACCCAAGTGAATGAGCAAGGAATGAGCAGAACAATATTTCATCTTGAGGCTTTTTTTACTCTTTCCCAGAAGATGCTGTTAGCAGCATGCAAAAAAATTGTATTATACCAAAATTGTACAAAAATAAATTTCCTCCCCCCAAGCCAATAGGTATTGTTTTACAGCTGGGAGACGGAAAACATATTGGTTGAAAACATTACAATATTTAAAAACCACATGGAGTAGTAAAAATTGGAATGAGTCCTCTAAATCTTGGCTAAAATGGTTAATCAGTTGATCCTTAACAACTGCTATGTACAGTACAGAGAGCTTATAATTCACACAGGCAGGTTCAAGCAGTGTTCCCCAAGGATGGGGAGAGTTGATTGAAACACTGAAGAGAAAGAGGAAGGAGACAGAAGGAAAGAAAAAAAAAAAATGTCAAGGTTTGGCTTTTTTTCAACATTTTGTGTTTTCCCAACTCTTGTTCTCTGTCTCTTAACCCTGAAAAAAAAAATTGTCTCACTCTTGATAGAAATAATCAGTTCAATATTTTTTTGAATACTAATAAGTACTAAAGTAACTTGCTACTTTTTTTCCATCTCTTCTAAGATATCATCTGTATTTTGCAAAATTTAAAGCCAAAGGCTTGCTTGTAGTACAAGAAGGCTAACATATATATATTTTTTTTTCTTTTTAATGACACTCTAACAATAGTCCCACAACTCACCAGTGCATTCCAAAAATTTCATGCTGTCATCATAAAAATCTGACTGCAGCAGAATCTGTCTGGCACTAGACAGAGCCCTAATGACCCTAAACTCACATCCGATCCCTGGTGATCAGAAGAAGAAAAATACAGTAAAAATAGAGAAATATGTAAACTGCTTAAGTGACAGAAAAATATCCTCTGGAGAATGTCATTCATTTTTTTTCCCTGTCTTTCACAACTGTCAGAGGTACCAGGTCTCTGAACTTGTCTTTTGTGTTGTGTAACAGGGAGCATTGGAGAATTTTCCAGTCACTTGGAAAGTAAAATTAGTGATGAAGTGGGGTTGTTCCCCACTATTTAAACAAGAAGCCCAGGATAACTTTTACAAATGTTGGGAGTGTCAAATTTCCCTCACCACACTTCTGTATCCAAGGGCTCATTTAATGAGAAATTGTGTTACAACACAAACCAATAAACAAGGCTTTGGTTTGTGTTACAACACAAACCAATAAACAAGGATGTAGAAATCATGAATTAACACATGCATTTTAAAAAATGTAAGTGTTTTGTGTGTGCTTTCCCCCTTTTCCCCCCTGTTATACAAAATAGCTTGATAGCTGATTGATTTTCTCACAGATTGGTTTCTCTGATTGCTATGAATTAAGCAGGGAGGAATTGATAGGATTCTTTGAAAGTTCAAAAGCATCCCAGAGAAATGATGCCGAAGTAACAAAGAATTTCATAGAGTTTGATACAATTTTGCCATATTGTGTGACATTTGATGTTTTTACCTCCAGCTTTTGAAATCAGCCCGATAGTAGAGGCTTCCTTCTGTCTCTCTCAGCTGCAGAGAGATAAGACTGAAAATACAAATCATAAATGCACTGACCTCAAAGGAAACGAGAATATCAGTGTAGAGTTGCTTTGAATAAATTACAGGCACTTTGAAGCCATTTTGAAGGTGCTTAATTCATTGTGTTTTTTAATGCTTGCAGTTAGCAGGAGCCTTTCTGGGCTCTGTTTGGGTTTAGCTCTGCCACCACAATGCGTTTTACACATTGTCACGAACCCACTGATTTCCCTGTGATTGGGTCTAACTCTGGTTTTTGGGTTGGGCTCTGAGTGCCATGAGCAGGAATTTTTTATCAGATCCTCTTCCTCTTCTCGTGGGAATCCTTGAGAAAACATTTGGCTTTTATGGAGCACTCTTGAGGTGGACAAAAATAAGCTTCCTTACAAATGAAATTGATTGATGAATAACAGAATCCTGGAATGATTTGGTTGGGAGGGAACTTGAAACTCATCCAGTTCCACCCCTTGCCTTGGTTGCTCCAAGCCCTGTCCAGCCTGGCCTTGGACACTTCCAGGGAGCCAGAGGCAGCCACAGCTTCTCTGAGAAACTTCTTCCAGGGCCACACCATCCTCACAGGGAAAAAATTCTTCCCAAAATCCAATCTAAATTTATTCTCTTCCATTTATTTTTAATTTTTTAAATTTTTTATTATTATTATTATTACTAGAAGTGTACAAAAAAGAAAAAACACATAGGACCAAAGATCTAAGTTACAGTTCAGAGATGGAGAGATCCTGCACTGGGAGGGGAGGGGAAAAAAATCCCTCTTATCTGCAGATTCTAAGGTCCTTTAGGGCTTGGAAATAACCATATTGGGGATTTTTCCTCTGTGTGAGCAGCAGCTGGACAAGAGTCTGTCAGGAAAAGGAATCATTTTAGTTGCTGATTCATCAGATGTTTTGCTATCTTAGTCTCGTATCAGAGAAGGTAAAAGTGGGCAAATTGTTGGCTTAATACAGTCCTGAGCCCTGTTTCAGCCTGGAAGGTGTGTTCCCAGCAAAAAGTGATTTCTTCCCATAAAAAAATGGATAACTCAGTGTGCCAGGAGCCTGGAGAATGAGAAATCCTGATCTCTAAATCCCAGTTAAAGTTGTCAGAAAGCCCTGAAATTGTCCAAGGCCAGGTTGGATGGGGCTTGGAGAAGCTTAGTTTAGTGGAAGGTGTCCCTGCCCATGGCAGGAATGAGTTTGGCTTTAAG
Organism: Regulus satrapa; assembly: GCA_013396955.1. NCBI lineage: Eukaryota > Metazoa > Chordata > Aves > Passeriformes > Regulidae > Regulus > Regulus satrapa. The sequence goes on from VWZN01000235.1 coordinate 544,513, forward strand.
TTCCTCTCCAGCCAAGCCATTCTGGGAATTCTCTGAACTGCTGCACTCCCAGTGAGCTGAGGCTCACGTCAGCATCGTTGGTCCCACTCCCTCCTGCTCCAGCCATACACATCCTCATGCTTAGCTGGAAGTTTACAGGCCTTTGCCCACATCCCTGTGGTATTTAATGCCTTGCAAATCTCAACAGATCAAGCTTCCCAACATCCTGAGAGGCCTTGTCAGGAAAGCTTCATCTAAATGCTTTAATCTCTCTTCTTGCAGTAGAACTTTCACTTCCCTTGCACACATCCTTTATATTTGTTGAACTTGTATTTATGGGCCTAAGTTTTCTCCAACCCAAACAAAACAGTAATTTATCTACTTTATTTCTTTCAAAATGGTGTTCTTAAAGTACATCTTGCAGATAGATTATCTGTCCCTCACAGCAACGCCTCACAATGGGAGCCTAATAATTGCTCTTTTTCTAATTTCACTAAATGAGTTATAATTATTTTACGTCTGCTTTATGGTTACGGAATGGTATTAACCTAAGCTCTAATTATAATATAGCTTTCAAAGAAATGTATGGACACTAAATTGATGGACTGCCAGCTTATGTAGGAGCATCACATAAAGCAGATATACAGCTGATGTTTAAGGCATAGCATGTTGAAATTCAGGGGCACAACTTGTTCATGAATAAGTAACAGGGTGTAAATTCATTGGCTTTTTTGATTTTTTTTTTTTTTTTTTAGTGGATCAAACAGAGAAGGGCACAATTAATACTTGTCAAAATGCAAGTTGAAGTTGGATGTGAGTTACACCAATAGGATTGGGAGATTCAAGCAGAGCCTGGAAGTCAGGTTAGTCAACATTCCAATAATACTGAATATTTTACCTGTTTTCTACTGGTTTGTCATGTCTGGGAGCACTGTGAATGTTACTGCCACAAATTAACCCCTTGTTTTTAATGTACAAAGTGATTCTTGAACAAATATCTTGCAATTCCCTTATTGCCAGAGGTGGTTGAAGGTCAAAATATTAAGAACCAAACTTTGTAAACATTTTTACTTCACAGAGCCTCTATCTTCCCCTGCCAACCTGAAACCTGGCTGCAGATCTGCAGCCGTGGACCCTCATCCCGTGCATCCCTGGAGGATGAACCTTCTCTCAGCAGAGCTTTCTGCAGCCCCCAGCTTCCCACACACACTCAGCTGTCTCCCCAATCCGAAAGGGGACTCATGGCTTGCTCATCCCATAGCAGAAAATCACATATATTTGGGCATTTATCAGCTTTTCACTGGGCTGGTCAGCAGAGAGAAGTTTTGGGCCTAAACCCCTGAAGTGACCTTCAGGGTGGCTTTGCCTTTAGTATGAGAAGATTCATTGGGCAGCACTGACTTTTTGCTGATCACCTGGACCATCTGATGGAGTCAGAATCACTGAAAATGTTCAAGACTCGAGTAGATGGGGGATTTTTGGTTTAGTGCAAGTGGTGATAATCAGCAGAAGGTTGGACCTGATGGTCCTGGGGGTCTTTTCCAGCCTCAGTGAGTCTGTGGTTCCATCTCAACACAGCCACCAAAAGGGTGCCTGACCACCCTCCAGCCCCCAAAACCACCACACCAGAAAATTTTGACAATTTCCTCCCCTCAGAGGTGATCCCTCTCATTCAGGGTCCCTGACTGTATCTGACACCCGTTCATCCCAGACTGAGATTTTAAGTCGGGTGCAAACTTGGGGATGAAAGTGCTGTTTGAATGAGCTGCAGACTAAACAAATTAGATGTGTAAAACACACCTGGCTCTTATCTCCCTCACAGCTGAACCTTGGACTATGGGAACTAAATAAAACCTACAAGCCATTTCCTGGCCACTATGGGAGATTTCCCCTGAAGTTTATTTTTTAAGCTTCAGTGTCTGTTTCTTAATTACTTTAAGGTCCACGGAATTATTCTGTTGTATGAAATTGGATATAAATTGTTTACTAGACTTAAGGGGGTGAGGAGATTATGCACTTTCTTATTTTTAATATTTCTCTCTCCTATCTGCTGTGACCAGACAGAAATTTCAAGCAACAGTTCTTGGAAAACATATGGAGACCAGCCTGGGAATTTTGTAAGGTAAGGGACCTTCCATGATGCCAGGATGTCTGGCTGCTGCTTCTGCTGAGCAGCTCTGCATCCTTTATATTTTGAAATTATTCTATTGTATCCATTTTCCATTCAGTTTCGTTTGGCAATATATCTTTGTTTCTAAAGGTGTCCACACTTATTTGACTACAGAAAATATTTACTTTTCTAAAGGGCAGCTTAACCTTTGTTTAAATTTGAGGTGAGGGAAAGGGCACTGTAATTATCTGCTGTATTATTTGTGTCACATCTGAGTTACTATGAAGGCTCAACATGCATTGCCCTTTATTAGGAAACTGTTTAACAAAACCCAATATAACCACAGGTTTTGCATCCAGCAGATATTTTATTGAGCCAGGGCTTGTCCAGGAAGCCTGGACTCTGAGAACGTTCAAGTGGCAGAAAGCTGTATCAGGGGATGGGATAGAGATGGGTGGTTTGTTATGGTAGATGTAGATGTAGCCACTTTATTTTAAATATCAGGTAAAGGGGAAATGTGACTTCAATGTTTCCTGATACAGAGCTTCAGAGTGGAAAAAATCCAGTACTGAGGGAGGTTTTGTAGTTAAGGTGGATTCATGGGTAGGTCCCACTGTTCTCCCATAATATTCCCAAAATAAAACTTCCCCCTAACTCCCTTGGCAGGTAAGGAAGAAGAAATACTCATTGTGGCTGTAAGTTATAACTAAAAGTTACCCTCCTTGTCCTGCAGAAAGGCAGTTTAGGGCTGCAGCAGGGAGGGCTGTGGGACTCCTCCTCAGCCAGGGGAAATGCAATTCCCTGAGGGAGAGATGAGATCACCCTTCAGTTGTGTTGCTGTTGATTTGTCGCAGTGTTTCTGGTCTAATTCCACTTTCATAGAATCATGACGGAGTCCCAGAATGGTTTGGGTTGGAAGGGACCTTCAAGCTCCTCCAGTCCCTCTCCTTTTTATAGATGTTACATTCCATAAATAAAGCTGCTGCCTCTACCTTGATGGGAAGCTGTGATCCAGTGAATAAAGAATTGTTAATCTCATTTGAGACAAAGACATCAACATCTTTGCCACATAAATGATCTTTTAAGCAGAGCAAACAAACATTTAATTACGCTTAGATTTCTGTGTCTGGTTAAGGAATGAAAAAATATCACCTGATTGTGTTGTCCCTCAGGAAAAATGAGACTCTAAGAAATCTTCAGGAGCCACAATCCCACTGGGAATTTGTAGGATTCACAGCTAATATAGGAATCAGCATTCAATAGTACAAGTTACATTGTGACAATGCAAAAAGAAAGTTATTTAAATGGATGAAAGATATGACCAAAGCAAGAATCACATCTTTGTGAATTTGGGAGCCTTGTTTGTGTCAGTAACCGGTCCTGCTCTCCTACAGAGGTTCATGAGGATGCAGTTGGGATTATTTCAGAAAAGCAACTGGTATTTGGTCAAGGCAGGCAGGTGCCTCCTTGGTTAGCTGGGAATGTGCCATCTAATCTCAGATAATAGAGGAGCTGCCCCTCCCAACAAAAATCCCTGTCCCCTCCAGGAACCCAGCTGCTCCGGAAACAGAGATGTTCTGAAGAGCAGAGTGCGCTTTCAATTAGAGCAGAGATCCAGCTCTAGTTTAAAGTCAAGAAACTTTGTGTGAATCTGTTGCTTGGAAAATATCCCAGGAGCAGCTTTTTGTGATGGACTTGATGTAAATAATCAGCACCTTCCAGGCTACTCCCAAGATGAAGCACCATGGCTGGGAAGGGTTATTGCTTCATCCCATCACTCAGCTGGTTTTATATCTCCATGACAAAGTAGCAAATATATATGGATCTGGAGGAGCCTGATCCATGGCTCAAAGTAGGGTTTTTGTATTTGTGTATATTTATGATCACTTGCTAAAGGAGCAGTGACCTTTTGATAGATTAATACAAAGTACTTCAGATACAGTGGCACAAGGAAAATGACTTTGACAGTGAATCCTCGTGTTAGTGCTGGAGTTTCTGTGCATTATAGGAAATGAGAGGCCTTCAGCTTAAAAATCTGTCCTAAAAATCAGCCTGGCCTCCAATATCCACCACTACCCTGAGTAAAGTACAGCTTTATATTGAGTCAGCCCTAACTTCCCTGTAAATAGAGTTCCTTTGTCTTTGGTTCAACAAGCTCCTTTCAACAACATCCATTTATAAACATCAAAGAGAAGACAGAGGTGGTGGGAGCCAGCCAGGAGTGGATTGCACAGACCCCTGAGGGTCAGGTGAGAGGATTGCTCCGTGGAAAGCTGATGTGAGCAAAGGGAGGCAGGGGGACATCTCGGTGACCTCGCAGCAGGGACCAAGGCTGGCTTGGCTCCCCGTGGGGAAGCTGCGCCGGTGGAGCACCAGGGCTTTGTTGTTCCGCTGGTAACGTGATGGGCTCAGCTGGAAACTGTGCCATTTCTTCCCCTTGCAGAGGATAAAGTCAGGGCTCTGAGAACACCAAAGGTTTTGAAGACATTTTCGAAAGAGCTGCCCGAGACAGAAGTCTCGGATCAGGAGCAGTCTTGTAAAAATCCTGGGGAGTATTGTTAACCCTCAGAGCGCGTTTGGGGATGTGTCAGTCTTCCAGGGATACTGCTCCTGCCAGGAAATCATAATTTATTGAGGTCAGCGGGTTAATGGGCTGGACTATGTGCTACCAATTGGTAGACATAAAATATATTTAGTCCTGTGACAAACCTAAAAGGTTTTCAATAGGGGGAGGCTCACAATAAAATGTGAGATGTGTGTTCTATTATTTTTCTCTGAGAGCGTATTTTTTCTTTCAAAGATAAAGGAAAAAGAGAGAAAGCTGATGTTTAAAACAAAATAAAGAAAAAAAAAGTGCTGGGTAGCTGTTATGTTGCAGATGTGCATTTTATAGTTTAATATTTTTTGCGTGGAAAAGCAGTTGGGATTCTAAGCAGACATGATGTAGAGCAATTTAAAATTAATAGAGCACTTCAAATTTTTAGGAGCACTTTAAGTTAGAAGTGATCTTGGTTTTGGGCAGGCTCTGTGTAGAAAGATGTAAAATTATGCAAGAGTTCCAGATATACCAGAACATATTGGCATAAAGGCAAACACTAATTCAGCAGATTAGGACAAAACAGATGATTTAAAATTCAGCAAAACAAAAATCCAAACAAAAAAATTCATCTTATTCAGTTCTTTCAGTATAATTACTCAGCTCCCATTGTTCTGTTACTTTAAATATCCAATGTGAGATGGAATGATGAATCTCAGATAAGAATATTGAGAGTAAATATTACTGAAAAATGAAGAAATTCTGCTCTGAGCAGAATTCTGGTCTGAGTGTCCCTCCCAGGGAGATGCAGATTTTGGATCTGCAGTGGAGGTATCAGTCTGTCTTTCCTATGTGGAAGAGCAGAGGAGACAAGCTCGTTATTGACTCTCTCAAAGGCCACAGGGGCAAGACTGTGCTAATAAATTCTCTTTTAAAGTAAGTGAATGCTCCTGCTGCCTCATGCCCTCCCTTAGCCTTGCACTACCTTTTCTGGATGCTGCATCAATCCCTGAATTTTCTTCCTCAGCACAGATGTTCTCTGTACTGGGTTGAGTTGTACTGGTCTTTCTGTGCTGGTTGAGCTTTTGGTTTGCTGTTCGCTTTGTGGTCTGGGGTTTTGTTCGTTTGTTCATTTTGAAATTATTATTGCACCATCAGCAGCATCCATACAGTTGGAAATAAATGGGATAAGTGGAGATTTGGATGTTCAAAATTGTGGAGAGGTGGAGCTTAGGGGGGCATTGGCTAGTAGTAGATTTGGCCGAGCGGTGTTAACAGGAGGATTTGGTGATCTTGGAGTGTTCTTTTCCAAACTTAATGATTCTGTGATGCCATGATTCCCTACAGAACTGTTCAGTTTGCCTGAATGTGCTGTGATTCGTGTAAATCTCTGGGGCTGGAGGGTGCCTG